>CM026897.1:72854929-73093462 GCA_015227895.2 Colaptes auratus | reverse complement strand
CAGAACTAACTGCAACTTTAAAAAAAAAACAACCCAGCAGTTTTGCAGTGTAGCATTGCAGTCTCACAGTGCAGCCTCCGAAGCCTGTACTGAGATCTGATGACTGTGCACTGCAGTGCAACGCTCCCTATCACAGTACTGCAGTCATTGCAGACTAAATAAAGGACAGTAACAAAACAATAGCTTCTGGCAGAGCTCATTATGTCATTTAACTTCAAGGACATTGCTTTGATGAAGGAGATCTGAATTGTTTTAATGCAAAACAAAAAAGTGGAGTGCTACTGCTTTGATTTTAATTTTGACAAATTTAAATCTCTGTTTAAGGATTAACTCCAAGGGGACAGTGGGAGGTTGGGAAGTTCTGTATTGTAGTTACCCCACATTTTCTTTTTTCTCTGATAGAGAGAAGTTCCTGGCAAAGATAGTCAGCACTAAATAGTTTTCCATTTGACGCTGAAGGCACATCATATAGAGCTGTGTGACTACGTCATACAGCCAGCTGCATGAGTGGATCAGAAATATTTTAAACCAGTAATAACTTAGCCAGACACACATATTCACAGAATCATAGAACCAATGAGGTTTCAAGAGAGTTTGAGGTCATCAGGTCCCACCATCTACCTGGAGCTTGCCATCCCACTACTACTGCTAAGCCATTACCACTAAAATGTGTCCCTAAGCACCACATCCATGCATCTTTTAAATACTTCCAGGGATGGTGACTCCACAACTTCCCTGGGCAGCCTCTTCCAGTGACTGATAACCCCTCCCGAGAAGAAATTTTTTGCAGTATTCAACTTGAGCCTCACCTGGCATGTGAGAAGAGACAACCCCCAACCATTCTCACTCCACCCAACTCCTCACTTTTCCACCTTGCTTTGACTCTCTTCTTGTTCACTTTCTTAACAGCCTTCACATTGCAGTACTTCTGTGTCAGTTGCAGAGTCATGCTTTGACAGATCACCCTGATGGCATGAAGTTCAGACTGCAGAAGCTGGCACAAGACTGAAATCTGAAGACTGTAGCTATTTCTTGCCCAGCTCTCTGTTAAGAGGGGTTTCACTAGTAGCTCAGAAATACTCCACATAAAGCAGACAATGACAGTGCAGAAAAAAAAAAAATTAAATATCGCAAGGCATAAGACAGTTTGAACAAAACACAAAATTATTGGCAAACTTACCTGTTCTTGCTTAAAAACCCTGAACACACACACATGAACATGAAGAAAATGGCACATACAGACACTTGAACTTGGCTAAACCCTTTTCCTGACTTACAGGACTGACTGAACTCCTTCATCTTTTAGCAGAGTCTGTGAGATTGCCACATTTTCTGACTCATATGGATGACTAAAGGTATTACAAAAATAATCAAAAGGTATAGAATAAGAGGAAACTTAAAGCACACTCAAAACTCCACCTTACCATGATATCCATTTACAGTCAAAGAATCCTCCCCTCTAGCATAGAACAGAAATATTTTTCTGTGGAAAGCTGAGGTTCCCAGCACTGCTATACAACTATAGTAGGGTTTGCATTCTTGAATAAAAATACTAATGCTTGGCATTCATTCTTGATTGTTAATGCTGAGTTGCATCTGATAACAACATGCAAGAGAGTAGGCAAGTACTTTCAGGAAATACCACATAACAGACTGATTTCTCTCATAATAACTGTTGGCATTTCAATAGCTCTGACTATCACTGTTTCTGGAGCCGTTAAAACATGCTGCCTCAGTATTCTCAGAACAGAAGAATCTGGCAAGCTGAACACTTGCAAAATGGAGAGATCAAGAATGATCTCATAAGCACATGCAAAGGTGACAGGAGAGCAGATCACTGGATTTCTCCAAATGGCAGGGCAGCCTTTGGTAAACTGTGAAAAATGTTCTTTGTATTTGCCTTGATAAATATTTGTTTTGTCCAAGGCTGTATGTTTGTAGTTCCATTTCAGAGTACAGGAAATCTGCTTGCATTTTTTTTTCTTTTCTCATTTTTCTGATCTGTTTTCCACCAACTTTGTCATGCTTAACTTTGACTTCATAAAGTTAGCAGAGATTATCCTAAGCTGCTTCTTTTGGATTCCATTCTCCCTTTCATGAATCAATCTGTGTCCCCCTGCTCTGACTAGGCAGCCTGCTAGATGAGGATTTAACCCTTCACTGGTGGTCTGTCAAAACACCAGACACAGCACAGACAGGGTAGTCCAGTGTAAAAGAGAACACAAACTCTGCCTCCAGTAACTATGCAACTTGTTGTGGGGCTTCTACCCCAACCCTCCAATGCCAGAGCAGTGCAAACAAAATTTTGTTTTGTTTTGTGCTTGCATCTTCTGAATACAGTACTGGAAGGCAAGGAGCATTGGCAAAAGCATAGCTTGCAGTGTCATGTACAGACCCAGGTGACCTGTTGCTGACCACAATAATAATAATAATACCTTTCTTACAGAAGCTGCCAGCAGCTTACTTCATTGCTTTCTATCTTGATCAGAACCAAGGTGCTTGCCTCTGTTTAAAAATCCTGTTCCATATCATGGTAGGAATAGGGAACAAGGCTCTATTCTCATACCCTCCCACCCAAAAAGCTCCTTACACATATTCTGATGTTCTAGAAATCTCTCCTTTAAAACCTGCCTTCAAATGCAATTATGTCTTTCCATTCAACACAAGTACTTGAAAGTCTCTCTCTGGTAGCAGTAGGTGCTGCAAGAATACAACATAACCAAGCAGTTGTGACAACCCATTCTTGACCTCTTAGGCAAAATTCACCCTGGAGTGATGTGCGCAAGACATATTCGTAGACGTATGGCTTGATGCATTAAACAAAGCAGTGCTGTCCTTGCTTGAGAGTTAGCTACAAAGCTGATTTAGAAAGGTGAAAGTGATTTCAGCAGAAGAACATTGAAGAGCCCATTTAGAGGCCAGAACAAAATTTTCAGAAGCAGTATGCAGGTTGACACACTGAAGAGAAGGGACCTTAATAGGCTGGAGAGTTGGACCTATTTCAATCTCATGAAGTTCATCAAGGGAAAGTGCAGGGTCCAGAGCCTGGGCTGGAGCAATCCCAAGCACAAAATTATGCTGAGCAATGAGTGAATTGAGAACAACCCTGTGGAGAAAGACTGGTAGTACCTGTGGGAAAGGTACTGGTGGATGAAAAACTGAATATGAGCGCTTGCAGCCCAGAAAGCAAATTACACCCTGGGCTGCATCAAGAGACATGTGGCCAGCAGGTCAAGGGAGGTCATTCATCCCTTCTACTCCACACTTGTGGCCTCCACCTAAACTATTGTGTTTGGCTCTGGGGTCTCTAGCATAAAAAAGGTGTGGACCTGCGCGAACAGAGCATGAAGATGATCAAAGAGCACCTCTTTCATGAGGATAGGCTGTGAAAGTTTGGTCTCTTTATCCTGGAGAAGAAATGGTTCTGGGGAGACCTCACAAAGGCCTTCCAGTATTTAAATGGGGGTCTACAGGAAAGATGAGTAGAAACTCCCAGGGACTGCAGCAATAGGACAAGAAGTAAGAGTTTCATACTGAAAGAAGGTAGATTTAGATTAGATGTAAAAACAGAAATTCTTTCCTGGGAGGGTGTTCCAAGCTGGAACAGGCTGCCCAGAGGATATGTGGATAGCTCCTCCCTGGAAGTGTTCAAGACCAGAATGGATGAGGCTTTGACCAGTTTGGTCTATTGAAAGGTGTTCCTTGCCCATGGCAGAGATGTTGGAGCTAGGTGATTTTTATGATCCCTTGCAATACAAACCATTCTATGGTTTTCTGAAACACTGCTTATCATATACCACCCATGCAGGCTGACTCATCAGCCCTAACTTCAAATACCTGCTGCGCCCACAGCTACTTCTGACCTAGATGATTATTTTTCCCATCAGGTAGAGACATTCAGGTTGAGGCATTCTGACCTGTTTTATTTGTTTTTGTTAATATGAACTGAATTAGGGCACTCTAGGGAGAGAGATACTGATTCCTTCACATACTACAATGGGGACAACATTCTTAGTAGCGTCTGTAGCAATAGTACAAAGGGTTATGGTTTTAAACTAAAAAAAGGGCAGATTTAAACTAGATATAGAGAAGACATGATTTACATTGGAGATGGTGAAACACTGAAACAAGTTGATCAGAGAGGTCAGCCATGCCTGGAAACATTCAAGTTCAGGTTGGCTGGAACCCTGAGCAACCTGATCTAGTTAAAGATGTCCCTGCCTTCTGCAGATGATTGAACTAGAAAACCTTTAAAGTTCCTTCAAACACAAAGCATTCAAAGATTTTGATTCAAGGTAATTTGAATTGCAGGTGTAGATGTTGGAAGACCTGGACAGAACAGGCGCCTTTCTAGGCTATCCCTCTGCATCACAGGTCCCAGGAAGCTTACCCTCTCAATTGGTTCCAGCTTCATAAAGACCTAGCTTCACGCCAGATCACTCACATGCTGCACAGCCCTTATTCCAACCCTGCAGTGCTTTAGTGGAAGTACTACAAGCATTAGCTTGTGCTCTTGTGCTCTCTGACAGATAATCCTCGCTTTCCTTTTGCATTGGTGTTCAACTCCAACTGAACATTCAGTTCAGTTCTTGACCATGAGCAAGAGCTTTTAAACACTTGAAGAACACAAAACACCAGCTGTCTTAGGGCTGTAGTGGTTGTTGATAGCCTGTACTTACTTGCTGGGAATATTTAGCTGGGCCTGAGGAGCGCAGTCCCAACTAAGACAAAACAGACATCATGAACAAAGGCATGCATCCTTCACAATGTAGACAGTTCTAGACTGCCTGCCAGGAACTCTAAGGACATTTCCTTATAACAGAACTGCTTAGCACAAAACATGTAAAGATTAATAGGGCTGCATGTATGGCATATATAACTCTTTGTGCTCATTAAAGGAACTGTTGTTAAGCATCTTCCTGCAGATATAAGAACATACTGCCTGAGCTCAAGATACTGATACTAGACTCCAATAAGCCTTGGTAAGGGAAAGAATGGTCAAAAGGGGGCTCCTCTAACAACAGGTTCATACAGATGTGTGAGAATGTGTAGTGGGTTGAGGCAGCCCCCCTCCCCACTACGGGAAAAATAACAACTCAGACAAACGGATTGCAAAAGTGATGGAAAGTTTAAATGAAAAAGCAGTGAATGTTTACAGAGAGAGCCAGAAGCAGTGACAAAAGAAAAATCCCAAAACATACCCAGAAAGATCCCATCCCCACCTGGGGGTACATCCAAGACCCCCAGGGCTCCTTCTACCCCCCTCCCCACTGCTAGGTTAGTCTCAGCTGGCCAGATCTGAGACTGCCCATCCCCCGTGGCCTTGTGCCTAGCCAGGCCCATGGCCGGGAGACAACTTCTCCCCCAGTTACCGGGTGACGGCGAGGAAGAAAGAGGAGGTGCCAGACCTCGCACTGGATCTTATAGTGGTGGTGCAGAGAATTATGGTAGAAATACCTAGTTTCCTGTGTCCACCCACTGGGCTGGACCTCTGGACACAGGAAGCACCTCATGTAGCAGAGGGCACCCAGCCCAAACTGCAACAGAATGGCAAATGTTGCCCTCTTGTTCTGGGGAAGATCAATATAAAGTTAAGTATTCAAAGCAGGTTATTACATGCACTGAATTGAGGAAAAAAGCACATGGCTTCAACAAATCACAGAAGGAGTCATTTGGAATCTCTAGAAAACTTTCTATTGTTTCTACCCTTTGAAATGTGATGGGAGAACTGTCCATTTTTTTGATAAATGGACCCTGAGAAAAAAAGGAAGCAAGCCTGTTTTTCTCTGGAGCAGAATAATATTGGTCACTTAAGAACATGAGATTAGAGATGCTCCATATCACTAGGCTGAGAAATATATTTACAAAATCAATATCAATTCATAGGCCAGAGGGAAAATGATTACAGTTTCTGCTTTACTTCCTCATCTCTTAAATGGATAAACAGATGAAGAAATTAAATTGGTGTCTTAAGGAAGAAATCTTTGTGCAGAATTTCCTTTGTCACCATACATTTATTCAATAGCAAATGTCATCGAAGAAGCATCTTGGACCATCTTTAAAAACTGAAGCTGACACCCAGCAGTAAAACTAGTGAGACCCACTTTCAAGAGTATATGAAGCCTGCAGGAGCCATGCGGTGTACCTACTTGTGCCTTACCATTTCTAGAAAGGCAAGCTGCATGCTAGTAAGGTTTCATTTTCCTCCTCCACAAAATTACTATCAGTTCAAAAGTACCCACCACAAAGAGTGGATAAAAAGATAATAAAAAGTAAATAAAGATGATTTTCTGTGTTCCTAAGCAGAAAACAAAAAAAGCCTGGAGGCATTCCATTTAAGGAATGTAAAAGAACAGCGAGCAGTTGCTCTTGGGTGTTGGTTTGGTTTGTATGTTTGTTTGTTTGTCTTTTTCAGGAAGCTTATTAAGCAGCTAGATATCTCTGAAACAGTAAGAGAGATTTTTGCTGTGGTTTCTTGATTCAGGGTTCAGATTTGACAAATTGGGGATTGGCTCTTATTGTGCAAATGAATGTTTTCAGAGAGGAGGGCTGTGTCCTCGACCAGAGTCCTTGGAGCTTCTGTGATTAACAGCATGGCTATGACAAGCTGTCCTCAAAACTAGGCATGACCATAAAAAAAAAAAAAGGAAATTAACCCCTAGTTTTGAAACTGTTAATAATTATACCATCACAGGGTTCTTTGAGACAGCAAATAAAATTTATAGCACTGACTGAAATGTATTCTTACACAGTCTGGAAAGGGGTTGACTCTTTAGGAGGGCTGGGGCTTATTACAACTTCAGACACTGATCTGCTTATCTGAACTTACTCAAGCCATCCACACTCCATTTCTCCTCATGGTTCTTCCTAGCCCGTTGGAATTTACAGCAGAAATTTTGGAGGAGCAGAGAAATGTTCTAAGTGTGTGCATGCGTCTAGTACAAAGAGGCCATCAAATTCTGGGCCAGGGGCTGTAACTGAAGTACCAAAATGCTTAATAAATGGTTACAAGTAAGTATGCAAGTAGAAAACGTCCAGGGAACAGAATTGTAATTGAGAGTTGTGCCAGGTTACACCCAGCCTAGGATGGGGGTGGGATAAAAACAACCTAGCACCAGGCAGCCAAAGAAACCTGATAAAGGTGGGCAAAGAGACTTGGTCCCCCCTCCCAGTGGGAGAGGTCCCGGGGTCAAAGTCTATTCTACTCCCACTTCCTGTCTCTAAGCCTTTTTAAGGGGAGCCATTTCCTGTCTCTCTTCTCCTGCCCTTGCTTGCCCAACAGGTCTCTTGCTGCTCCTGCTGTAACCATGTGGTGGGGCCTGTTCCATGCTACTACAGACTCCTGAGGACTGCACCTAAAAAAGAATCCACATTTGCAGTCAGAAAATCCCTTGCCAGCTGTGTCTGGTTTTGTATATATTTTTATTTACCTTTTTTCCTTATATCTTTGTAGCTGTCCTTTTACTCATATGCCTTTGGTATTTTATTTCCCCTTTTACTTCAAAATCAATTCAAGACTGTTTCTTTTGTAATGGTTATCTCTCTTTTCTCCTGCCTAATTTGCTTTCCTCTGGGGGGGGAGGGGGGGGGGGGGAGGGAGAGGGGAAGCATTCTAAATCTGTTCCATTTGAGCTTTTGGACTCCAGGAAAGCTTAAACCACAACAAGAGTGTAGATTCAAGGCTAAATGTTTCAGTTATGCACTTGTGACCTTCCCCTTTTAATCATTATGCTTCAAAGTCTCAGCTAGCCAAGATAGTGGATTGCTTTTAAAATGTCACCCTATAGTTATTTTAACTAAAACAATCTGCCAAACACTGAACATTGTATTACTAGGAATTCAAAATCATTAATCTGACATTAAAGTAACCTTTAAATATCACTGCTTAGAGATAAACTAACCTTTTTACCAAAGCATTTAGAAACATACTTTGCACGAGTCCGTACAAGAGCTAATAGTTCTCCTCAGATACAAAGAGTGCACAGTGAGGGCACCACTTGCCTTTAACCTCCACAGGCAGCTGGCTCAGACACATCTGAGAGGGCAGAGCCTTTCAGGCAGTTAGTATTTATTTTTCTCAAATTTTGATTGAATACATAATCCTAAATGCAAGATAGAGACAAGTGTGGGTATCCACCTACCTTTTTAATCTGGGCTTCCCAAGAGAATGAAATAGATGAGGTAGCTGATAGAAGTGCTCACCAAGCCACTTTCCATGATTTATCAGCTGTCCTGGCTAACCACAGGAGTCCCAAATGACTGAAGATTGGTAGACGTGAGGACCTGGAGAACTACTGACCTGTGGAGCTGACCTCTGTGCCACAAAAGGTCATGGAGCAAATCATTCATCATTCCTAGGGTGCTGAGAGAGCTGGTAGATGAGCTGGCTGAGCCTCTCTCCATCATTTTCCACCAGTCCTGGCTCACTGGAGAGGTCCCAGATGACTGCAAGCCTGCCAGTGTGATACCCATCCAGAAGAAGGGCCAGGTGGAGGAACCTGGAAACTACAGGCCTGTCAGCCTGACCTCAGTGCCAAGGAAAATTATGGAGCAGATCATCATGGGGGCAATCACAGCACACCTGAAGGATGGCCAAGGGATCAGGTCCAGCCAGCATGGATTTAGGAAGGGCAGATCCTGCCTCACCAACCTGATCTCCTTCTATGATCAGGTGGCCCACCTGGTGGATGTGGGGAAGGCTGTGGATGTGGTCTACCTGGACTTCAGCAAGGCCTTTGACACTGTCCCCCACAGCAAACTCCTGGCCAAGCTGTTAGCTCATGGCTTGGACAGCAACACTCTGTGCTGGGTTAGGAACTGGCTGGAGGGCTGAGCCCAGAGAGTGGTGGTGAATGGTGACACATCCAGCTGGCAGCCAGACACTAGTGGTGACCCCCAGGGATTGGTGCTGGGCCCCATCCTGTTCAATATCTTCATTGATGATCTGGATGAGGGGATTGAGTCAGTCATCAGTAAATCTGCAGATGACACCAAGTTGGGAGCAGATGTTGGTCAATTAGATGGTAGAAGGGCTCTGCAGAGGGACCTTGACCGACTGGACACATGGGCAGAGTCCAACATGATGTCATTCAACAAGTCTATGTGCCGGCCTCTTCTCCTTGGTGGCAAGTGACAGGACTAGAGGAAATGGCTTCAAGCTGCCCCAGGGGAGATTCAGTCTGGATGCTAGGATATTCTTCTTCACTGAAAGGGTTATCAAACATTGGAATGATCTGCCCAGGGCACCCTGGTATTGTTCAAGCAGAGTGTTGACCTGGTGCTTTGAGACATGGTTTAATGTTGGCCCTTCAGTGCTGGGTTCAAGCTTGTGCTGGGTTATCCTGAAAGTCTCTTCCAATGAAATATATTCTGTGATTCTTTAACAGTAAGTTTCCTGTCCCTTTAACAGCCCGGTTCTGTCCTATTCTGCACTTTTTATCCAGCTGAGGAAATCATTAAACATACTTTTTCTTTAATGAAATGATTAAATCTAGTTGACTTCAGCAAGATTACTTAAGCATTTAGAATGAAGGAAATTATATTTGCCTGAGCCAAGCCCTAGGAAGAATTTAATCAAGCCATGAATTAACACATGAAATCCTTATGAAAGAAGGTAAAACTTGTACCTCCTATGGAAACTGATTATTTAAAAATAATTTTTTTCCTTTCTCTTCCTCTTGTGGTTTGTTGTATTATTGTCAGCTGTTTGTGTTTTATACTGTTGTTGTTTTTTCTTGTTTGTTTTTTGTTTGGTTGGTCCAACCTTGGTGATTCTGTGATTCTGTTGGGGTTTGGGTGTGAGGTTTTGATTTTGTTGTTGTTTTTTCTCCAGAATCAGTGTCCCCAGAAGTGACGCAGGCTTTATAGCCAAATACATTTTTACAGCCCATTTTGTCTCTTGTTACTCTGTGAAAATAAACGGCATTTTCCCCAATGTTTTTCAAAGACAGTAAGTATGAAAGACTCTCATTGAATTTTCAGGAGAGTTTAGTACCTATAAGAGCGGGAAAGGAGGGAAAGAAGGTTACATCTGTTAGGGTATCACAGCTTTCTGTCTTTACTAATGCCTCTTCACCAACAGGGAAGGGCTGGTGGGTGATGTGGTGGTCGGAGGGTGTTTAGGCACCAGTGACCACGAGATAATTAAGTTTTCGGTATTCAGCCAAGCCAAGAGGGGCAGCAAGAAGACCTCCACTCTGGACTTCAGGAGGGCAGACTTCGGCTACTCAAGGAACTAACTCAGAAGGTTCCCTGGGATATAGCCCTTAAAAATAAAGGGGTCCAGGAGAGCTGGAGCTGCTTCAAAGAAGAACTCTTGAAGGTTCAGGAACAGGCTGTGCCAGTGTCCCGGAAGATGAGCCGCCGGGGCAGACGGCCAGCCTGGTTGGTCAATGAACTCTTAATAGAACTAAGGGAAGAAAAGAGGGTGTACCATCTCTGGAAGAAAGGGGAGGCAACCTACGGAATATTTAGGGATGTTGCTAGGACATGCAGAAAGAAAATCAGGGAGGCAAAAGCCCATTTAGAACTTAGACTGGCCTCTGCTGTGAAGGACAACAAAAAGTCCTTCTATAAATACATCAATAGCAAGAAGAAGGGCAAGGACAACCTCCACTCCTTGGTTGACACGGAGGGGAACATTGTAACAAAGGATGAGGAAAAGGCAGAGGTACTTAAAACCTTCTTTGCTTCAATCTCCTAGCATGGCAGAACATCTTCCAGACAGCTGGCCTGCAGAGCTGGCAGAAGGAGCCAGGGAGCTGCATGGTTTCCGCTGCTCCAGGAGGCAGTTAGAGATCTTCTGAGCCGCTTGGACCCCCACAGGCCATGGGACCAGATGGGATCCATCCTAGGGTGCTGAGAGAGCTGGCAGATGAGCTGGCCAAGCTGCTCTCCATCATTTTTCAGCAGTCCTGGCTCACTGGAGAGGTCCCGAAGACTGGAAGCTGGCCAACGTGGTGCCCATCCACAAGAAGGGCTGGAAGGAGGAGCCAGGGAATTATAGGCCTGTCAGCCTGACCTCAGTGCCAGGCAAGATTATGGAACAGGTCATCTTGAGTGCGATCATGCAGCACTTACAGGATGGCCAAGGGATCAGGCCTAGCCAGCATGGCTTTAGGAAGGGCAGGTCCTGCTTGACCAACCTGAGCTCCTTCTATGATCAGGTGACCCGCCTGGTTGATGTGGGGAGGCCTGTGGATGTAGTCTACCTGGACCTCAGCAAGGCCTTTGACACTGTCCCCCACAGCAAACTCCTGGCCAAGCTGGCAGCCCATGGCTTGGATGGGAGCACACTGCGTTGGGTTAGGAACTGGCTGGAAGGCCGAGCCCAGAGAGTGGTGGTGAATGGTGCCACATCCGGCTGGCGGCCAGTCACTAGTGGTGTGCCCCAGGGATCGGTGCTGGGCCCCATGCTCTTCAACATCTTCATTGATGATCTGGATGAGGGCATTGAGTCCATCATCAGTAAATTTGCGGACGACACCAAGCTGGGGGCAGTAGTTGATCTGCTGGAGGGCAGAGAGGCTTTGCAGAGGGACCTCGACAGGCTGGACAGATGGGCAGAATCCAACGGCATGAGATTTAACACATCCAAGTGCCGGGTTCTGCACATTGGCCACAACAACCCCATGCAGTGCTACAGGCTAGGGTCAGAGTGGTTGGAGAGCGGCCAGGCAGAGAGGGACCTGGGGGTGCTGGTTGATTGTAGGCTGAACATGAGCCTGCAGTGTGCCCAGGCAGCCAAGAAGTCCAATGGCATCCTAGCCTGCATCAGGAACAGTGTGGCCAGCAGGAGCAGGGAGGTCATTCTGCCCCTGTACACTGCACTGGTTAGGGCGCACCTTGAGTACTGTTCCAGTTCTGGGCCCCTCAGTTTAGGAAGATGTTGTCTTGCGGAGCGTGTCCAGAGAAGGGCAACAAAGTTGGTGAGGGGTTGGAAGACAAGCCCTATCAGGAGAGGCTGAGGGAGCTGGGGGTTGCTTAGCCTGGAGAAGAGGAGACTGAGGGGTGACCTTATTGCTCTCTACAACTACCTGAAGGGAGGTTGTAGCCAGGCAGAGCTTGGTCTCTTCTCCCAGGCAGCCAGTACTAGAACAAGAGGACACAGTCTCAGGCTGCGCCAGGGCAGGTTTAGACTGGATGTTAGGAAGAAGTTCTATACTGAGAGTGATTGCCCACTGGAATCAGCTGCCTGTAGAAGTGGTGGAGTCACCTTCATTGGAGGTGTTCAAGAAGAGGCTTGATGGGGTGCTTGGTGCCACGGTTTAGTTTTTTAGTTGTTTAGGTGGGTTGTATTGTACTGTATTGTACTGTATTGTACTGTATTGTATTTAGGTGTGGGTTGGATTGGTTGATGGGTTGGACGTGATGATCTTGAAGGTCTCTTCCAACCTGTTGTATTGTATTGTATTGTATTGTACATTCTGCACTCAAGTGCTATCAGACTTCTGATACCAATAAATGCCACACCCATGATATAGAGGTAATATGGAAAGATCCAAAATTTTCTGAATTTCTGACATCAGTAAAACATGCACCCCCAAGTTATCAAGAAATTCACTGAGGGGAGAAGAGATATTCAGGACACATCCCCTGCAGTCTGGTAGGGAACTTGGGTGCATATTTGTTTTTAACTCTCCCTCCTGGCATGCAATTACAATAACTGGCTTGCACCCACTAGAGCTGTCACTGCAAATACTGCTGCTACATGGGGCACACTAATGAAATAGTTTGATGAGAGAAAGTCACACTAATTTTCACAGGTTTCCAGAGGTGTCACCAAAAATCCTATTGCACTCATTGTCTGACAGTTTTTTAGTCATTCTCACAAGATCTGTTAACCTTTTGAGAGATCCTTGAGCTCAAGTGCAAGATGAGCATGGTTAGGCAACACACAGTATTATCCTATTAATATATTGCATGTCATAAAATCTCACCCTTGAATAAAACATGTAAAGGTATGCAATTAATGTGGTATTTTACTTAGACAAAATGTTCTCTGGAAGTAATTTTGGAAGAAAACCAAGATTTATGCAGGCAGTGAAGGAATACTGAACAGCATCATTAGAATGCATTAGAATGAGCTTTGCTGCTGCTGTTGTTTATAACATTATCCTAGCAGCTCTCCGTGGAGTTTATATTTAAAAGCACTCCTATGAATACATTTGAACTATGAAAGATTATTTGACCTGATTATAAATGCTATTATTTTAGGCAGCCATACAATGTATATAAACAGAATACTTTTCTGAATTGAGCTGAGACCATAAACCAGGGTGTCCCCTTGTCCCTATGGCTGTGCTCTACATAGCTCTCCTGTAATGAAACCAGTCAAAAATAAGTCTCTGGAAAAGCTGTGATGCAGTCTGAAAAAATTGTAAAAGGAGAAGAGGGAGCAAGAGAGCAGAGTTTTCAAGCATTCTGAAGCACTACTTCAGATGATAAAATACACTAGCATATATAATTCTTCAGCTAGAAATGTATTTTCCCCTTCCGTAGGGAAATGTAAAAGATGAAGATTTCATTAGAAGTGCAAAGAAGGAATCCACACCATGTGCAGATACATTTTCCCCCTGGAACTCCATTTGGAGGAGATAACCTTTGCATTCTTGATAATTCATCACACTAAGAGGGCAGCAAAGAGTTTTGTATTGGAAGAACTGCTTAAAGAGTGGCTGGTCTCCATTGTATTCAACATAGTTTCATGCTCATAACCTGCCAAGATATGCCTGGCTTTCCTTCTCTTTTCAGCTTCTCCGTTGCCGTGAGAAGTCCAGATGTACATGGAAATATGATATTCTTTACTAAAGATGGTTTGATCATCACAATTAAAGGGGTAGAGGCTGTGAAGGAAATTTGAGTTCCTGTGTTCAAGCCTGAGGAATGATATAGCAGGAAAAGTACCTTTGCAGTAGAGGTGGGCAGAGCAATGGATATTGTCTTCAGTAAAGCCTTTGACAATCTTTCCCATAGGATACTCATAGACAAACTACTGATGTACAGGCTGGATGAGGAGACAGTGAAATGTGTTATAAAACATCAGTATTGCCTGGTCAGTAATGTGAAGATCCATTGGAGAGAGGGCTAGTTCAAGGCCAGTAAATGGTGATGTACCCCAAGTGTCAATATAGGGGCCAATCCTAGTTGATCTCTTCATTAATAACTGGGATGATGTGGCAGAGTGCACATTCAGAAAATTTGCTCATGACACAAAACTGAGGAATGTGCCAGAATATCAGGAATATGACAGAAGGTTGTACTGGCATCCAGATGGTTGTCAATTGGCTGGAGGAACAGGCTGGCAGAAACCTGGTACAGGTCTGCAAGGGTAAGTACAAAGTCCCATGCCTTGGGATGAATAACTCTAGGCACCAGCACAGGTTAGAGGCCACCTGGCTTGGAAGTAGTCTGGCACAAAAGCATTTGGGAGACACAGAGGCCAGCAATGTGCCCTTGCCACATAGAAGGCTAATACTGTCCTGGGCCACACTGGGAGAAGTCATGTCAGCAGGTTGAGGGAGGGGGTCCTTCCCTGTTTCTTAGCATTGGTGAGGCCACACACAGAGTTCTGGGCTCCCTGGTACAAGGAAGATATGGAAGTGCTGGAGAGAGCCCTGCAAAGGGCTGCTAAGATGATTAAGGGACATTTCCCTCATAAAGAAAGGGAAATAATTTGGCCTGTACAGCTTGGCGAAGAGAAGGCTCAGAGGGATTTCACGAATAAAGACCTGAAGGGATGCTGCAAAGACAATGCAGACAGGAGTGCCCGCTGGCAGGACCACAGGCAGTGTGCAAAATTGTTACAATGGTAATATTTTTTGTTATAGTTTGTATCATTGTTTTGGTTACAATTTTTCCCTTAACATGCACAGGGAATACATCAACCCACACATGCAGGAGCGGCACTTGAGCCCAGCCTTCCCTGCATGGGCCTTCAGCAGTCCCTCACAGGCGACAAGACTCTAAAGGTGCAGCAGTTAATGACAGTACCTCAGTTTTGTGGCTCTCCAAGCAAAGTGCCTCTGCCTCGCAAAAACAAAGTCTCACTTTGCCATCCAGCAATCTGAGAGCTGCTCCGCTTGCAGTAATCAAGGAGAAATTCTCCAAATTAATCAGAAATGCAGATTTAAAGTAGATTTCTTAAAGTAGGAAGAAATCCTTATTAATCTGATGTTTTGCAGAAGTAATCCAGCTTTTATTCATTATAAATTCCCTCCTCTCAGTATGCAAGCTTAAGGGATTTCCCAGAGACAATGTAGATGGTAGCTGGATCACTCATGGAAAAATGTACTCTACCACACATCTGTTAAACATGTGAGACATGACAATAAGTGAAGAGTAGGACTAGGCTTCTGTTTCATAGAATCATAGAATCAACAAGTTAAGATAGGAACATTTATCTGTGTTTCTGCATTGTACAAAATACAGAATTAACCAGGGTGGAAGAGTCCTTCAAGATCAAGTCCAACCTACCACCCAACACTATCTAATCAACTAAACCATGGCACTAAGTGCCTCATCCAGTCTCTTTTTAAACACTTCCATTGATGGTGGCTCCACCACTTCACTGGGCATCACATTCCAATGGACAATCACTCTTTCTGTGAAGAATTTCTTCCTAACATCCAGCCTAAACTTCCCCTGGTGCAGGTTGAGACTGTGTCCTCTTGTTCTGTCACAGGTTGCATGGGAGAAGAGACCAACCCCCATCTGGCTACAGCCTCCCTTCAGGTAGTTGTAGAGAGCAATAAGGTCTCCCCTGAGCCTCCTCTTCTCCAGGCTAAACAACCCCAGCTCCCTCAGCTGCTCCTCACAGGGCTTGTGCTCCAGACCCCTCCCCAGCTTTGTTGCCCTTCTCTGGACAATCTATCAATATTATCTGCACTGTAGTTTACCAGAATTGTTATTGAGTTTTATACTTCTTTAGAAGTTAAGTATTGTCTAAAACAATTATCAGAAAGGCTGGGAAAGAGGCATGGAATCATCTCAGGTTCCCACACATATGCATGAATGTACTCCTCCCACTATCTTTCCACGTAAGGCCATTCATCTCCATCAAAAAGTTTTGTGCAGTCTTTTACAGAAGTATAAATGGCACCATGTTAAGCTGTATCATGTACTCACTGCACCTTCTTCATGACTGTGATGAAGTGTGCCATGCAGGTATTATAAAGCAAATGCAGTACAGCATGAAACACATGCAGTAACTAATGGACATCGTTTGTAGCCCATTACAGAAGTCCTGCTGCTAGAGATGATGTCATGGAGTTTATCTAGCAGACCAGATCTCCTTCTGAGCTGGGAAGAGATCTGTTTGTCTAACTGCTGCAAAGAACTATAAAACCTTTCCTGTGCTAAGTGGAGGACCTGTTTTTATTTCAGCATTCTGTTCTGTCTAAATTGCCTTCCTCTGAAGTGCACTGAAAGACCTCTTGAAGCAATGAAAGATGTTTTCCACACAGGAAATATCCATAACACCAAGCCAAATTCTCCATCAGTATGCCAAATAGCCACTGAAGGAAGATTCAACATGAACTACCACAGTTTAGAAAAATTCAACCAAAATGTCGCTGTTTCCTCTAACCATTCATCATCTGAAGTTACCAAAAGAGAAATAATAATAGACTTCTAACAAACTTTTGTGCACAGCCCTGGCAAGGGAATGTGTTATATTGCAGTTCTATAAGGAAGCTCTGATGATGTTTGAATTTTCTGGGTCTAAAATCTCTGAGGTAGCAAGAAATCAGAGGGGTTTTTTTGGTTTTGGTTTGGTTTGGTCTCCCCCCACTCCCCCCTTGCCAATACAGCTGATTGACTCTGTACCACAGCACAGGAAAGGAGATATAATTTGTCTTCCAGATGGGAGAGTTTCGGTAGTGCACACAAGGATCAGATGAAGAGTCACATCAACATTGTTTACATCTATTAATCCCACCTTCAATCTCTTCACCCTTTCCAATACTCCAGACATCAAAGAGTTGCCCCACATGTGAAAGAGCTTGCCTGATAAAGCCCTTACTGCACACCACCTTTATGATAAAAAGGAGGAAAACAAAGATCAAGAACAACCACTGTAATAATTCAGATTTTTGTTTTCTATGAGAAACTCTTTATACAATATTTTAACTCTTTAACTTATTTAAACAATGAATTCATGGGTTTCATTGCTCTAAACATAATAGAAACCAACTTCAAAGTGAAACTTTGCATGCAGTTAGCATGAGTGATAATTGGGATTTTATGTTACACACAGGAAATAATGGAACTGCTTATAACTGTTTCATCATCTCTTTGTTCCTGAGAGCCTTTCAAAGGCTCCTAGGCAGTACTCCATCTTGCTCTGCAGCAATGTGTATTCAATGTTTTCTCAATTCTTCTTTTAATATTGCTTGCAAATGGAGAGAAAGAAGGGGGAAGGGAATCCAAGAGGAGAGGGTCACTGAACCTGATTGCAGCACTGATGCAAATAATTTCTCCTACCTGTCAAATCAAGAGCAAGACTTAGAAGCTAATTTTTGGGATAATAACCTTTTAGGAGGAGGTCATGGGTTGAGTTGAATTTGCTGCCGATATTCAATCCCATGCCGCTATCATGCCAGCTTCAAAATGAAAGTACTGGCTGGAGTAAAGTATCAAGGGGCTTGAAGTTCAGGTTGCAACATGAGAGGCTTCCTGTTCCGGCTGCCGCTTCCAGTTTCCAGGTTTGGGCTGTTGGTCTTCTCTAGAGTGTGGCCTGAGGGTCAGGAGCTGGCTTCTGCTGCTCCTTCTGCATTTTGCTGTGCTTTTCTGCAAATAGGCAAAGGTAATCCTGCATTGTGTCATTTCCAGCAAAACTCTTTATTTCAACCCAGATTTTTTGGTGCTTTCTTTTCCATCCATGTGGGGAGAGAGCAGGGTGTGAGAGAGCAGGGTGTTAGCCCAAGACAAAGGATTTTATCAGTGGTGCTCTTCACCAACATATAAACTTTTCAGGTCTTGTTGTATTGGCTATCAAAACTGAACAATAATATTTTGCCCCATGCAGAGGGGAAGCTGGGTGGGACTCTCACCTAGTTTTATGTAAAAGGCAGACTTAAATCATTACAGCCCACAACTTTAGGCCTTCACATCACAAGTGGCTGTTAGACTATGGTGAACTAAGTGTTCCTAAGAACACTCAGTAAGAAATGTAACACATGTAAAAAAATCATAGAATTGTCTTGGTTAGAATAAACCTTTAAGATCATCAAGTCCAACCGTTATCTAACTCTACTAAATCTGGTGCTAAACCATGTCACACAGCACCACATCTATGCCTCTTGTAAACACCACTCAAGACTCGAGATGACATGGACACATTAGGGCTCAGTTTAGCTGAGTCATTCTTGAGGAACCTGCACAGGGTGTTGAGGTGGTCGCAACACAGCAAGCACCTCCAATATTCCAGGTGACCACTGCTTCAACTTTGTTTGTGCAGGCCTAGTTGTACTGTAATGTGACAGCAACCCCCTTGAGCTCACACTGGTGCAGGCACCCAAGCAGTGTCTGAATCACAATGTCCTGTTCTTGAAACAAACCACAGGACCATAGCAGTTGCTCAAATACAAAGAAAAGGGAGCAAAGAGGCACTCTGAAATAAACATCTGTGGCAATGCAGCTTCCACAACACTACTGTCCAGATAATTTATAAAGCTCTTAAAGAAGGCTGGCCTCAGTACTGAGGCCTGGGGAACACCACTTGTGACGGATTCAACGAGCCTGTCATAGTAGTTTTTGACTCGGTGAAGTGTCCACCCGACCATGAGCAACCCTTTTCTCCAGGAGGATGCTGTGGGAGACATTGTCGAAGTGTTTAGTAAAGCCCAGCATGCACAGCCTTTCCCTCATCCTTTAAGCAGGTGACCTGGTCATAGAAGGAGATCAAGTCTGTCAAACAGGACCTTCCCTTCAGGAACTCATGGTGACTAGGCCTGATCACCTGGTTGCCCTGCATGTGTTGCATAATGACCCTCAAGATTATCTGCTCCATGACCTTTGCTGGCACAGAGGTCAGAGTGAAAGATTCATGGTTCCTTTGGTTCTCCTTCTAGTCCTTCTTGTAGATGGGCATCACATTTGCCAGTCCAAATATAACAGCATATTTGATTTCTGTCTCTGTGTGTTTTCTTGCTTATTTATGCATTTTAAAAACAGCAACTGTGCTGGGCCTCACCAGCTGTCCTGGAGGGTTAAAATGGCTAAACTGTCCATTTTGATTCTGTTAAGCCTTTCATACATTTTAAAACTAACACTCCAATAACAACAGATACAGGACTCAAGGTCAGAGTTTTCCAAACAGCTTCTGTGCTGCATAAGGGAAGAAAAAGGCTGTCTTCCCCTACACCACAAAGCACCCCCTTCTATGCTGAGAAACATCAGACAGCATGCAGTAAGGTAGCAGAGCAGCACCTGCATGACATCCTTCTTACACACAGGAATTTTCAGGCTATGCAGCTTTCGTTCGTTGGTAAAAAAATAACCTCTTATGTATAATGACATCATAGCCCAATGCTTTCAGCTTAGCTCTGAGATGGCTTTAAAGCCTGACTCTCTTGCTCTTACCTTCCACATCTTGATATGAGATTAGTTTTGGGAAGGACATGATCAAAGGCATGAAATAGCAGTATGAAAAAGGTATCTGCCTCCTGTCTCCAGAGATGGGGGAAAGCTGTGAGAATAGCTCATTTGCAGTGATGGTGTTGTGGTGGGGCCAAATGGGCCCAGCACAAACCCAGATAGGTCCTGGCATGTCTAGGCATGGCCCCCTCTCTCCCCACTCCCTCCTGCAGGAGTCCAGGGTAATGTAGGAAGAGGGAAAAAAGAACAGGCACCAACAAGTCTGGTAAGCAAGGTCTCCTTTGGGATAAAAGCAGGTGCACTGGCCACGCTTCTCATAGACCAGGCCTGTGTTTCTGCCTTTTATAGTCTCACCCTGGCAGAATCCCATTCCATTGGGTAACTGTTTGCTGGCTTCAGTTCCCTGTTGGCCCAATTGAATCTCAGGCAAGTGATAAATACAGGTTAAATTGTATTTGCCTTGCCTTGCCTGGACTTTCCTTGCCTTGAGTCCCCTTGTCCAAGACCTGGGATAGAAGCCACAATCCTCACTGCAAGCCTGAGAAGCCATGAGCCATAGGATCCAAGCCTTGCTTCCCTTTGCAATTGGAATTTGTGTTCTTCCTCAGTTTACCCAGGAAGACACAAGAGCCCTTTGCGGGAACGTGTTGTACTGCCTGCCGTCCTGCTGGAGCCAGACAAGCCTCAAGACAGTGTGTCACCCCTGACAGCCTTAACAGCTAACACACAGCAGCAGCAGCCCCCCTGCTTGGGTGGAACTCATGTGAGTAATTCATTGCCTCCTTTGTTTAATGGTTCTTGTTGAATCTACCCCTGTGGTCAAGGGCCAAGGGATTCTCTTTTCCATTTATTTGTCCAGTTTACATAAAATTACTAAAATTGTTAAATATTGCCTAAACACTGTACATTCCCACTGCAAATATATATGCCACCTGTACATCAAACCTATTTGAAAAGTTTTACACAAAATTTAATATTAATAAAAGTTATTAATATTTTATTAATAAAAAAATTGACATATCGATTTTCATACATTCATAACAGAGACTGCACTCCAGGCATGCAATGGTAGTCTAGCAGGACACTATTTGTGCTACAAATCTTACTGTATTGGAAACTTGCAGTGCAGCTGGACTGTTTTCACAAGTACAACACCAGGGAGAGAGGAAAATTAACACAAATTCCTACGGTAGGGGCCCTCAAGCTCCTTACTTTCTTGCTGTGACCTCTCTTTAAAGACAGTTCAAACATAATGTGGGAGGTAAAAGCAGAGTAGCTACTTAGGTTTTTGTTGTCTCGCCTGGAGAGTTGGCTGTATTGTTTGTTGGCAGCCTGACCTAGTCAATGTTTACTAGTTGTGTCCCAGCTGTTCAGCGTGTCTGCTGTCAGCTACACTGATGAAAGAGGGAAAATTAACACATATGTCTGATTAGAGCTGGCTCAGATCAAAGGAATGTGAGCAAGGCTGAGGATGTACATCTCACCTTCTTTTTGTTCTCCACTCCCAAAAGAAATCTAAAGTTTCACTCCAAACTATGAATGTGACAGGCTTTTTGCAAAGTATAGTTAGGAGAGGCTCAGAATGAGAAGCAAAGGCAACCTGAACACACGAGAGCTGCATACAGAACAGGAAAACACATTGTTTGAGTCAGGCTCAAACAATTCAGAATACCAACATGCATCTTCTTTAGTCACAAACCAGCACACAGGAGAAACAAAGAACAGGTTTGGATGACTGGGGAGTGAGGTGGATGTGAAGTGCTTGAAGGAAAGAAGTCAGAAAGTTGTGGTCAGTAGGACAGAGTCTAGTTGGAGGCCTGTGTGCAGTGTAGCCCCTCAAGGCTCAGTAGTGAGCCCAGTAGTATTCAATATGTTCAGCGATGACCAGGATGAGGGCACAGAGAGCACTGTCAGTCAGTTTGCTGATGACACCAAACTAGGAGGAGTGGCTGACACCCCCTCAGGCTGTGCTGCCATTCAGCCCAACCTTGACAGGAGTTGGGTGGGGAGAAATTAAATGAAATCCAACAAGACCAAGTGCAGAGTCTTGGGTCTGGGAGAGAACAGCCCCATGGGCCAGTGTAGGCTGGGGGCTGATCTGTTGGGGAGCAGCTCAGGGGAAAAGGACAGGATGCCCATGAGCCAACAATGTGCCCTTGTGGCCAAGAAGGCCAATGGCATTCTGGGGTGGATTAGAAGGGCAGTGATGAGTAGGTTGAAAGAGGTTCTCCTCCCCCTCTACTCTGGTGAGGCCACATCTGGAACATTATGTTCAGTTTTGGGCACCTCAGCTCAAGAAGGACCTCAGGGAACTCCTTGAAAGAGTCCAGTGTAGAACCACAAAGATGCTGAAGTGAATAGAACATCTTCCTGCTGAGGAAAGGGTGAGGGAGCTGGGTCTCTTTAGCTGGGAGAAGAGAAGCCTGAGCAGTGCCCTTATTCATGTTTATAAAGATGTGAAGGCCAGTGTCAGGAGGATGGAGCCAGGCTTTTCTCAGTGATGTCCAAGGAACAGGACAAGGGGCAACAAGGATGAGCTGGAGCAGAGGAGGTTGTGCTTGAACATAAGGAAAAGCTTTGTTGATGGTGAGATAGCCCTGGAGCAGGCTGCTCAGAGAGGTGGTGGAGTCGTCTTCTCTGGAGACATTCAAAACCTACCTGGATGTATTCATGTGTGACCTGCTTTAGGTGATCCTGCTCCGGCAGGGGGTTGGACTGGATGGTCTTTAAAGGTCACTTCCTAACCCCTAACATTCTGTGGTTCTGTGATTTTTTTTTTGTTTTTGCCTGTTCTAGAAGACTGTGAGGGAAGTAGTAAGCTGACATTTAGGTCAGGACACAGGGGCTAGCTAAATATGACCCTAAACTAACAGCATGACAGACTGTCCCACTGATTAAAATTTAAGAGGACAGAGGTGGTGGTGAAACACTTAGGGAAAAAAATAAAAATCAATTGATAAAAGTGCTTACAAGACAGTACAATTATGCTTAATTGCCAGGAAGAGTGTGGTGGGCTGAAAAATTCCCCCCAACATGGAATTTGCCAGACCAGCTCAGTTTGAAGCAAATTAAGCTGTATTTACAAGCAAAATTACAATCTACAGCGGAATGCAGTGAAAGGTTTTTAAGGCCAGGCAAGAATATGTAATCAATAAAACTACAGTTATTCCATACATTTCAATATCAGTTTACCTCACTTCACCCACCAGGTATCACTAAGAACCTCCTTCAAACCTTTGCTTCATAGGTCAGGCCATGATAGGAACTAAGCACGCCCTTAGTATGTTTACAGATGACACTATGCTGGGAGGAGGGATTCACTGCAAAGGGTAGGAAGAGTCTCTCCACTTTTCTGGTGCATGCTAGCTAATTGCCTCACCTGCTTTAAGAGCCACTGTATAATCAAAGTGATCTACATAAACAGGTCACTGATAAAAATGTTAAATAGAGCTAGCCCAATACCAAGCCCTGGGGAGTGCCAGCCATCAGCTGGATTTAACTCTGTTCACCACTACTCCTTGGGTTTGGCCATACAGCCAGAATTTCACACAGCAAAGTGCGTACCTGTCCAGACAATGGGCAGCCATGTTGTCCAAGAAGATGCTGTGGGGGACCATGTCAAAAGGCCTTACTAAGGCCAAGGTACATGACTTCCACAGGTCCTCCCTCATCCACTAAGTGGGTCACTTAGTTGTAGAAGGAGATCAAGTTTGAAAGTATGACCTGCCTTTCATAAACCCAAGCTGACTGGGCCTGATCACCTGGTTGTCCTGGATGTGCTGCATGACAGCCCTCAAGATCATCTGCTCTGTGACCTTCCCCAGCACTGACGTCAGATTGACAAGTCTACAGATTCCCAGATCCTACCTAGGGCCTTTCTTATAAATGAGCATCACATTTCCCAACCTCCAGCCAAATGGAACTTTCCCAGTCAGCCAAGACTGCTGATATGTGGTGGAAAGGGGCTTGGAGATCATCCCCACCTGCTTTGTCTGCATCTTTATGTGGATCCCATCTGGCCCCATAGACTTGTGTGTGACTAAATGGCAGAACAAGTCCTTAACCATTTCCTCATTGATCATGGTAGCTTGATTCTGCTCCCAATACAATACAATACAATACAATGCAATACAATAAATCCAGGTTGGAAGAGACCATCAAGATCATCGCGTCCAACCTATCAACCAATCCAATCCACCTAAACAACTAGATCATGGCACCAAGTACCCGATCAAGTCTCCTCCTGAATGCCTCCAATGATGGTGACTCCACCACCTCCCCAGGCAAACCATTCCAATGGGCAATCACTCTCTCTGTATAGAACTTCTTCCTAACATCCAGTCTAAACCTCCCCCTGGCGCAGCCTGAGACTGTGTCCTCTTGTTCTGGGCTGTCTGCCTGGGAAAAAGAGACCAAGCTCTGCCTGTCTACAATCTCCCTTCAGGTAGCTGTAGAAATCAATAAGGTCACCCCTGAGTCTCCTCTTCTCCAGGCTAAGCAACCCCAGCTCCCTCAGCCTCTCCTCATAGGGCTTGTCTTCCAAACCCCTCACCAACTTTGTTGCCCTTCTCTGGACACACTCCAGCAAGTCAACATCCTTCCTAAACTGAGGGGCCCAGAACTGGACACAGTACTCCAGGTGTGGCCTAACCAGTGCTGTGTACAGGGGCAGAATGACCTCCCTGCTCCTGCTGGCCATACTGTTCCTGATGCAGGCTAGGATGCCATTGGCCCTCTTGGCTGCCTGGGCACACTGCAGGCTCATCTTCAGCCTACCATCGACCAGCACCCCCAGGTCCCTCTCTGCCTGGCTGCTCTCCAGCCACTCTGACCCCAGCCTGTAGCACTGCACGGGGTTTCTGTGGCCAATGTGCAGAACCCGGCACTTGGATGTGTTCAATCTCATGCCGTTGGATTCTGCCCATCTGTCCAGCCTGTCGAGGTCCCTCTGCAAAGCCTCTCTGCCCTCCAGCAGATCAACTCCTGCCCCCAGCTTGGTGTCATCTGCAAATTTACTGATGATGGACTCAATGCTCTCATCCAGATCATCAATAAAGATGTTGAAGAGCATGGAGCCCAGCACTGATCCTTGGGGCACACCACTAGTGACTGGCCACCAGCTGGATGTGGCACCATTCACCACCACTCTCGGGGCTCGGCCCTCCAGCCAGTTCCTAACCCAATGCAGTGTGCTCCTGTCCAAGCCATGGGCTGCCAGCTTGGCCAGGAGTTTGCTGTGGGGGACGGTGTCAAAGGCCTTGCTGAGGTCCAGGTATATCCACAGGCCTCCCCACATCCACCAGTTGGGTCACCTGATCATAGAAGGAGATCAGGTTGGTCAGGCAGGACCTGCCCTTCCTAAATACATGCTGGCTAGGCCTGAGCCCCTGGCCATCCTGTAAGTGCTGTGTGATTGCACTCCAGATGACCTGTTCCATAATCTTGCCTGGCACTGAGGTCAGGCTGAGAGGCCTATAATTCCCTGGCTCTTCCAACTGGCCCTTCTTGTGGATGGGCACCACGTTGGCCAGCTTCCAGTCTTCTGAGACCTCTCCAGTGAGCCAGGACTGTTGAAAAATGATGGAGAGCGGCTTGGCCAGCTCATCTGCCAGCTCTCTCAGCACCCTAGGATGGATCCCATCCAGTCCCATGGACTTGTGGGGGTTCAGGCGGCTGATAAGATCTCTAACAATCCCATCCTGGAACAGAAGAGAACTATGCTGCTCCCTGGCTCCTTCTGCCAGCTCTGCAGGCCAGCTGTCTGGAAGACATTCTGTCCTGCTAGTAAAAATTGAGGCAAAGAAGGTGTTAAGTACCTCTGCCTTTTCTTCATCCTTTGTTACAACGTTCCCCTCCATGCCCACCAAGGAGTGGAGGTCGTCCTTGCCCTTCCTCTTGCTATTAATATATTTATAGAATGACTTTTTGTTGTCCTTCACAGCAGAGGCCAGTCTGAGCTCCAAATGTGCTTTTGCCTCCCTAATTTTCTTCCTACAAGACCTAGCAACTTCCCTAAACATTCCATGGGTTGCCTCCCCTTCCTTCCAAAGACGATACACCCTCTTTTTTTCCCTTAGTTCCTTTAGAAGTTCATTACCCATCCAGGCTGGCCATCTGCCCCGGCGGCTCATCTTCCGGCACGTTGGCACAGCCTGTTCCTGCACCTTCAAGAGCTCTTCCTTGCAGTAGGTCCAGCTCTCCTGGACCCCTTTATTTTTTATGGCTATTTCCCAAGGAACCTTCTGAGTTAGTTCCTTGAGTAGCCTGAAGTCTGCCCTCCGGAAGTCCAGAGTGGAGGTCTTCTTGTTATCCCTCTTAGCTTGGCTGAATACAGAAAATTCAATTATCTCGTGATCACTGGTGCCTAAACACCCTCTGACCACCACATCACCCACCAGCCCTTCCCTGTTAGTGAAGAGGAGGTCAAGCATAGTCTTACCCCTGGTAGGCTCACACTCTAAGAACCTCTTAGATTGCCTCCTTTCTGCTATGTTGTGATCCCAGCAGATATCAGGCAGGTTGAAGTCACCTATGAGAACAAGGTCAGGTGATCTTGAGACAGCCTTCAGCTGCCTATAGAATGCTTCATCAGCATCTTCCTCCTGTTTGGGTGGTCTGTAGCAGACTCCAACCAGGATGTCTGCCCTGCTGGTCTTCCCTCTAATTCTCCCCCACAAGCACTCAACCCGATCGTCCCTGATCTCTAGCTCAACGGCATCAAGTGCCTCTCTGATATACAGGGCCACCCCTCCACCCCTTCTTCCTTGCCTGTCTCTCCTGAAGAGCCTGTAGCCATCAATTGCAGCGCTCCAGTCATGCGAGTTGTCCCACCGTTTCCGTGATGACGACTACATCATAACTTTCCTGCTGCAACAAGGCTTCCAGCTCCTCATGTTTGTTGCCCATACTTCGTGCATTAGTATATATGTACTTCAGCCGGGCTGCTGGTTTCGCCCCTGACTCCAGCTTACCACCCTCAGACTCCTGTCTGGGGCGACTGGTTTCAGCCCCTTCCCCCTTCGAAGCTAGTTTAAAGCCCTGTCAATGAGGCCTGCTAATTCCCTTCCCAGAATCTTTTTCCCTTTGGGGGACAGGCCATTCTCGTGTACTGTGACTTTCCCCCTCCTCTGGGACAGATGTACTCCATCTGTTACCAGCTGACCTGCTGCAGCAGAAAGTTTTTCAAGATCGAAAAACCCCAAATTCTTCTGACTGCACCAGCCTCTAAGCCACTTGTTGACTACAGCTGCTGTCCTGTTCCTTCTTGTATTCCCTCCTGCAACTAAGGGTATAGACAAAAAAATTATTTGTGCACCTGACTCCTCCACCAGATCCCCTAGGGCCCTGAAGTCATTCTTGATAGCCCTGGGAGTTCTGGTTGCAACATCATCATTCCCTAACTGCATAACTCTTAAGGGATAGTAGTCAGAGGGCTGCACCAGACTAGGCAGCCTTCTGGTAACATCGCTAACTTGAGCTCCTGGGAAACAACAAAGTTCCCTGTGAGTAGGGTCTGGCTGACATATGGGGCCTTCTGTTCCCCTCAGGAGGGAATCACCAATAACAATTACCCTCCTCTTTTTTTTAAGGGAGCAAGTCTTGATGCCAGGGGAAGGCTGCTTCACCTTGGGCTGTTTTGCCTCAGGGAAAACCCCAGCTGGTGTGTCCTCCTGCATTAGAATCACCTCCCCCTCGACCTCCAGTGCCCCATACTTGTTTTCCAAGGGCAGTGGGGAAGGTGAGGGGAGGCGAGGAGGTTTGAATTTGTGTCTTTTGAGAGGAACCTTCATCCATTCCCCTCTGTTTTTTGGATAACCAGCCTCTGCAGGGGGAGCCTGCAGAGCCTGGTTACTCAAGTTGGTCTCCCTTCTACAATCCCTGACATCTCTAAGTCTAGTCACCTCATCCTTCAATCTGGCCACCAGGTTAAGCAGATAGTCGATCTGCTCACAACTGGTGCAGGAGTTGTCCCCACTACCCTGCATCTCAAGTGCCAGGCTCCAGCACTCTCTGCAGCCATATGCCTGGACACCCACCTCTTGCTTATGGCACATGCCTACCTGCTTGTATTCCCCCTCAGTCTGAGTCGAGACTGATTTTTGAAGGAGTAATTGCGGCGCGTTACCACCATGCCTGCCCTGCCCGCCTGACCTGCTGGACAAGATTCAGCACAAGTGCGGCGGCGCGTGCCGAGCGCGAGAAGGCGGCAAGATTCCCGCCAGAACAGAGGCTGCTGGTCGCGGTGTGCTCCCGAGCAAGATTCCCGCCGGAACAGAGGCTGCTGGTCGCGGTGTGCTCCCGAGCAAGATTCCCGCCGGAACGGAGGCTGCAGGTCGCGGTGTGCTCCCGAGCAAGATTCCCGCCGGAACGGAGGCTGCGGGTCGCGGTGTGCTCCCGAGCAGGATTCCCGCCGGAACAGAGGCTGCCGCGGGGTGCCGCTGCCTTTTAAAAGCACCGCCACTGACGTGGAGAGCCCGAACGCTCCCGAGCAGCAAGCACGTGGAGAAACGGCCGTGCCAAATCCAGCCGAGTGCCGAGAGCCCGGGGGTGCCCTGCCGATCCCGTAGGTTGAAAAGCAGCTAGTGTTCCCGAGGCTGCTGGTCGCGGTGTGCTCTCGAGCAAGATTCCCGCTGGAACCATCTCCATCTTCAGGCACAGGGGACTCGGTCAGTACCCAGGGAACAGCTGATGTGGCCATTAAAGGCTGAGGCACAGAAGGCATTAAGAGCCTCAGCCTTCACCCTTTCTCACTATGGTTTCTCCTTGCATCCAGTAAAAGGTGAAGGTTTTCTTTTGTCCTCCTTTAGTTGTTCATATATTTATAGAAACGTATTTTATTATCTCTCACATAATTGGCCAAATGAAGTTTAAGTTGGGCTTTAGCCTTTCTAATTTTCTCTCTGCATGACCTCTCTTCTTTCTTGCAGTCCTCCCGTGTTGCCTGCTTGTTACTCCAAAGCCCATTCATAGACTTTGCTCTTTTTCTTGAGATCCAACCAAAGTTCTCTGTGTGGCCAACGTGGTTTTCTTTCCTGCCATCTCATTTTCTGACACACGGGAATGGTCTGTTCCAACCATCATTTCACCCATAAATCCTGCTCTGTTCACAAACAGCAGGTCCAACTTGGTGCTTTCCCTAGTTGACTCAGACACCAGCTGCATCAGGAAATTATCTTCCATATACTCTGGGAACCTCCCAGACCATTTCTTCTCTGCTGTGTTTCATTTCCAACAGACACCTGGAAAGCTGAAGTCACCCATGAGAACAAGGACTAGTGACCATGAGATTTATCCCCATTGTTTATGGAATAATTCTTCATACTTTTAACATGGGGTGGTTTGGTTTTGCTTTTATTTTCCAGGGCTAAGACTGTGAAAGACTTTTAATTGTAAAGGTACCTTCAAAAGAATATTTCTAAAACAGGTTTATCAGTGACTGATGTACAGTATCATAATCCCAGCACAAAATTTACCTTCCAGCATTCTGCATGGGCATTTTATTCAACAGCCATACATAATGGCTTCATGACCAAAATCCTATAAGGAACACCTGAAGGAGTTTTCAACCCAGCATACTTGCAAGATGGCTGCTAAAAACCAAAATACAGATATACACATAATCTCAGTCACTGAATCAAGCTCAAAATCTGTTTAAAAAAGCCATTGTGGGAAAACCAGCAGTAGTTTATCAAGGAGGGGGAAGCAGAATTACCTTCTGCAGAAGTAATGATTTACAGCTGCAGGCACAGGATACAGATCTTAATATAGAAGAAGATATGGGAGTTTTCAAGCAGGCAAGCTATCAGCTTCTATTTGTTCCCACTTTGTTCTTAGAGGCAGGGACTGTGATTCAAAAAAGGGAAAGATAGAGGAGTTTGTTCCCTGGTTCTTTAAATTTTTCTGCAACTTTCAAGGGCCCTGTTACAGTCTATGAGCTTAGGCAAACACAGCAATGACATCCAAGCTCATGGCATTTGAATAGCCTCTTTCTTCCAGAGGCTCACCACGCATGCTAATTCAACCTGTCCATATTCATAGGCAGACTTCCTGAGGGGGATTTCTTGATGAGATCTTCCCATACTCCCGCTGTTGGCAGCTGAAGAGGCATGCATTTTTGGTTGTCTTAGCCACCTAAGGTTTGTTGTTTATGCAAAATACTCTGCAGAATTTTGTGCTTTTGAATAACACAGAGATTATCCATGTGGCATTGGTTTTGTATGAAAAGGTACTGTATGATGGGGAGAAATCCATTAAGCTTTTAGTTAAGAAAAGACTGAAGAACTTCTTGTGAATTAAAGGCTTCACTCTCCAACTTCCCCCTCTTTCTAGAAGGATTATAGGGTGCTTGTAGGCCGGGGGGAAATACACAATGTTCAATTAGTTTACTTTTGAGACATCTGCAGTGCCAGTTTACAGTAACTTACAGAACTGCAGAACAAGCACAGGTATCTGGATCTTTCAATTGGCTGACTATAGCATAAAATTATACTATTTTCACTATGTCATCTATTTTAATTTCAAAATGAGGTGGTAGCCAGCAAGTCTCAATGGCTGTGCATTTGCTATTTTGTCTTACTCTGTCTTCTGGAACAGCATGGTTTCTGCAGAAGGAGAGCAGAGAGCACAAACGTCAGCTTACATATGACATCAGTGTATATTCCCTACTTTTGAAGTGAAGTCAAATAGATCCACAAGAATTTGTGTAGTTCTTACAAATCTTTTAGTTAGCATATCAGTGCTGTAGCTGCTACATGCTTCTGAAATCCAAAAGGCAACCAAGGCAAGCACAGGAAAATTGAGCTTGAAAGACAAGAAGAAAATTAGGTGAATGGCTGTTACGATGAAAAACGAAGTAAAAGTTAATACTTTTAATTGGCAGAAACAGATTATAAATATTGACTTTCTGGTTCCTGCTTGGAAAGTGAAAGGAAGATGGCATGCATAGAGCAACAAACACATCCAGCAGGCACAGCAAGGGAAAATCAATTGTACTTTTCTGTCACTTGTCACATAGTCAGTATTTTACAGTCATAACCACATTCCCAGCCCAGATTGTGATTCACATTGTGAATGTTGAATTGATACACAGAGAGCTTGCCTATGTTTCTCTTCCTGATGTTGTCCTGCCCTTTCCAAAGAAATTAGAAGGCCGCCACTCTCACGAGCCTGCAGAAGGTGCGTGGAGTGCTGTGTAATACAAAAGAAGTCACTGTTGCCATTTAGCACACAAAAAGCTGGAATAGCAGTCCTGTTGTCTGAAATGCAGAGCATGTAGGTTCTGCATCAGTACTCCTCATCAGAGCTCCTGAAAGGCTGCCAGTAAAGGAGTAAGTATTATAAGACACATCTGTTGCTAATGCTGGAAATAAGGCATATGTTTGCACACATCTCACCACATTTTTCTTCTCACAAGTATGCCATGCAACAACACAGACAAGCGTCTAGGACCATCTCTTTCTAAATGGATGGTCCAAATGACCATCGAGTAAAAAAGAGTAGCTCATTAAAATATGTCACTGCCATGATCCACGTCTGGGAATTTATCATTCCAGCATTTGATGGCAAGGGTAAGTAGAACTCCTGTTCTCTCATGAGAGCATGAGGCCTTTCAGAACATTCTTTGGATGTGGCAGCGTTCTCAACCAGAAGGTTGCACAAGCCAGCAACTTGAAAATAGATGGTAAGGTAGCAGGCTGGAGTGTCCTTATGTGCCTGAAAAAGTGGAGGAAAAATTAAAATGTGTTTATTTTTCAGCGCAGTGACAGAGACCAAGAAAAAGCACACTTGCCCTGGTTTACTCTATAGACAGGCCAGGCCTGAGAAAGGCAGTATGAGCTTTGAGACTAACTTAAATATCAGGTAGCCTTGAAACACTACACTAAGCACACTGCAAAAGTCACAAGACCCATAATTACTTGGAGCCTTCCACAACTGAAATTACTAATTCCATATTATGAGGTGGTTAGGTTTAGCAATGAGAATGGCACTGGTGAGGCTGCCTTGTAGATAGTGGCACAGTCTGAACAGCTCCCTTAGAGTCAGTCACTTCTAGGTCTAACTCAACTACATACAAGCAGTACACGTAAGAAGAATGCAGATTCAGAGACAAAAAACCCTCACAGAACTTAAAAGCAACCAAGTGATACAAGAAAACACAACTGCCCACTTACTTACTTAGAAGGTGATCAAACTCTGGAGATTGTGATGTCTGCATCTTTGAAGATGCTCAAAACAGAGCTGAACACAGGCCTGAGCAAGCTCGTCTAACTTATTTTTGCAGAGGGTTGGACTGGACAATCTCTAGAGGTGCATCCCAACCTCAACCCCTCTGTTATTCTGTGAAACAGGCATGGTTTTTGTCACAAGTCAAGGTGGAGAGGATATTAAGCTTAAGTTTCCTCTGCAACATTTTACAGATTTTAGGCAGTCCTAAAATCATTAATGAGCTATGCAGATCCTAATTTACACAAGAGGCCTGTGTAGATCTCTTAGCAACTCAAGACCAAGAAGACACATGGGTAGCTTTAAAGCTGCCCAGAGGTACTCCTCTATCTCCCAGACCGCAGATGGTGAGTCCCTGTCACAAAAATCTCCATTCTCTGCATTGTCTTTAAATACTGAATTTAAGCCCAAGAACAAGAAATTAAGAAATGCTTTAAGATAAGATTTAGTGCTATCACAGGCAGCTTTTAGATCATTCTGACTACTTTGGTTAAGACCTTCATCTTGATAACCTGAAGAGCAGCCCAGCATGCATAATTTCCTACGGAGAGGTCATTCAGGACATTCTAGCTAAAATCATTCTGCTGACCAGCACTAAGAGCTGTCTCTCCTGTACACAGTGATTGATCCATTTAGCATTCAGTACCTGTAATCTATGTGTTCTTACTGCAGCACTAAAAGGAGTTCCTTGGCTCTACTTTCCTGTAATTCTATGCCTGGAGACAATTTGATTGCTGCTTGGTACTACACAAGATGACTCACTCTTCTGTTTTAAGAATTCCATTACCAACAGCAGTGACTCATCATGACCAGATTAACAATGTCAAGGTTTTGTGACTCTGGCTATTTCTCTCTGTTTATCCTCTGAACACTTGAATGTCTTGTGAAGTGTAGGGGTTTGTAAAAGAGTGGCTGCACATCCTGAACCAATGGGTTTCACTTTACAGTAAGGACATATTTGCTACCTGTGGAACCCCGTTCCTCATTAACACATCTGAATTAATGGTTTCCCAGAATAGACATAAACAATTGGCAAACAGCTGCATGGAAGTTTTGCAGATAACAAAATTGATTTTCACAGAATTAAAGATCTTAAATTGCTGTCTGCTTTGCTTGGTCTGGGTGAAGAGAAGTGGGAAGCTAATGTCTTTCTGCAGTAGACTTTTCTGTTGAATTTGGTACACCGATAATCCTGAAAGACAATATTTCCTATACTGGAAGGTGTTGATCTGATTATTTTTAACTTTAACCTTTAAAGATCAAAGAGATCAACTTCATTGCTTGCTTTCCGTGCCCTCAATTTATCAGTAAAATATTTCATGCCACATTACTGCGGCTAATGTCTAATAAGCAATTTCAGCTTAACTTCAAAGGTAAAAAGTAAGATAACTATAAGTCAGGACCAAGGCAAGGACACTGGAGTAGCCCTTAATAGTTGCAGAGCTGAAGCCATGTGTATGGACAGACAAGGTATTGTGTATGGACAGACAAGTTATTGTGCATGTGGCAGCAACAGGAAGGGGGATGGCAGGGACCTCACCTCCTGTTGGGCATGGATCTCCCTTTTGTCAGGCATGGTGTGAGGGAGGAGAGCATGAAGCTTTCAGTAATGCTGCTTTCTTCAGCTACTGCTCCTCCTCAGTACCTAAGGACCAGCAAAGCTGAGCCTTGCCCACATAATTTGCATATTTGTGAAAGGAAAACTACTCTCTTTATCTAAAACTTATTGTATGACATAGTAACAGATCTGCTGAGTCAACAACTTTCAGATGCTAAAGACAAGTCATGTCATGACCAGCTGTCTGTTGCACATTCATATTCTTTCCACAGTGCAAGAGCTGAGTGGCAGGTTGCACTGAAGCAGACTCAGGATTGGACTAGCTGCTGACACAGAGCACTGGACTGCAACGTGATTCATGCAAATAACTTTTAGCATTATTGTTAGGCACATAGAACTAGGAATGAAATTTGTGTGTGTGTGTGTTTATTTCTGTAAGTCATATGGCTATAGATGACTGGATGCTGTTCAATATCAGTTTTTGCTTATATTGTGCAGAAAGTATAATCAGAATCCTGGAATGGACTTGCATGAGTTAAGATCTTAAATGTGACCTTCTTAATGTCCTTTGTGTCCAAGACCTAAATTCTAGGATCTTTATCACCACTCCTAGACTAATGCTTGTGATTTGCCATTGGAATGGGCTGCCCAGGGAGGCGGTGGAGTTGCCGTCTCTGGAGATCTTCAAGAAAAGCCTGGATGAGGCACTTAGTGCCATGGTCTAATTGATTGGATAGGGCTGGGTGAGACATTCGACTGGATGATCTTGGAGGTCTCTTCCAACCTGGTTGCTTCTATGATTCTATGCTAGTAATACTGAATATCTAAACAGGTCAGAATGAAGCAGAGTCCATCCCTTTTTTAAAAAAGAGGACAAGATTAAAGGAAGATGAAAAATAACAGAATTTCATCAATAATCATACACAATGAGAATTCAGTAAGAATGTCATTTCTAAATGGAGGTCCCCAGTAAGATCCAAGAGTAAAAGCAAGCAGACCTTTACTGCATTCACCTTCTTTAAATGCAAGCAGGCTCCTACACTACAACTTCTTGCCATATCCTTCCGATGTTGATAAATTGAATTAGTACTTTCTGCCCAAAATTGCTTTACTCACTATTTTAAGATGATGGGAAAACCAAATCACAACCTCTCCCCAATCTCATCTTTCTGCTGAACAGCTTCTGGGCATTATGGAAGTTTGTCTTGCCCACAGAGGAAACACTTTGCCTTGCAAAAAGAAAAAAAAATAATTTTTGAACCAAGATCCCACAGAACAAAAGACTATATCCACTCCCCACACTCTTGCAATAAGATGATACAAAATACCTATGCCTAGTGGCAGTCTAGTAATGCAAAAGAAATCACAAATTTCCCTGACAGATGTCTCACAAAACAGCTGCAGTTTAATCTGGAAATCAATTTTAGTGTGAAGCTTAGCAAGGGTGAACACTGCAATAGATCTATTCAAAGGAAAATTGAGAAAGATTTGAAGACTCTGTCAGGGTATCCTGCTTTCATCCCAGTGCAAAATCAGCAAGAAGTCAGCTGGTGGCTAAACTGAAATTTATTTTTGCGGGCTGGTGCTATTGATGAAATAGAGGATACCATTTACCTTCTGATATTTAATAAATAGGAATATGTCTTAATAGGTCTTAAGGAGTGTGTAAAATTTCAATATTTACAATACAGAGTATAGGCAGGTGGACTTTGACATAATCAAAGCATGGGGACTGGGGAAGTGACACTTACAGCAGAGTCAAACATTTGCAGCAGTGAAATACTTCCTCAAAAAAAATCTTTGAAACAGCACTGTAGCACTCTCATCATTATCTGTCTTGTATTTCTCCTGCAAAACCAAATACATAGGTCTGTTTCCTCATTAAAGACTTCAAAAAGGGAGTTGGATTTGGCAACTTAATTAGCAAATGCCATTAGCTTAATGCAGGCTGTGGCAGGTATCATGCAGTAATGGGGCCAAATTTTATCCACTTAGCAACTGAGATTCTTGATTGCATAAGCCTTCTTTTTTCACTAAAGCATGACCCCTGGAAGAACTGAACACTGTTAATAAATTTATAAGCTCAGCAAGAGAATCAATGTGTTAAAAATAGCCTGAGAGAGCTGACTTCATCCAGGCTGCTAGAACATTGAAAAAGCAGAGCTGAAGGCCAGTCTATGAAGTGACAGTAAATGCGATTAAAATCATATTGCAAATGCTAGTAGGGTCAAGTAACAGCTTGACACATAAATTTAGAAGATCTCTTGGTGAATCTGGTAGTGTTTCCGAGGCCTTCAAATGTCCTTGTGTTAGTCCAGTCTGGTGCATGCGCCCCTGTCATGACAGTCACTAGTGGTGTCTCCCAGGGATCAGTGCTGTGCCCCATCCTCTTTAATATCTTCACTGATGATCCGGATGAGGGGATTGAATCAGTCATCAGCAAATTTGCAGATGACACCAAGTTGGGAAGAGATGTTGATCTGTTAGAGGGTAGAAGGGTTCTGCAGAGGGACCTTGACAGGCTGGACAGATGGGCAGAGTCCAACATGATGGCATTCAACAAATCCAAGTGCCGTGTGCTGCGCTTTGGCCACAACAACTCCATGCAGTACTACAGGCTGGGGTCAGAGTTGCTGGAGAGCTGCCAAACAGAAAGGGACCTGGGGGTACTGGTTGATAGTAGGCTGAACATGAGCCAGCAGTGTGCCCAGTTGGCCAAAAAAGGCCAATGGCATCCTGGCCTGCATCAAGAATAGTGTGGCAATCAGGAGCAGGGAAGTCATTGTGCCCCTGTACTCAGCACTGGTTAGGCCACACCTTGAGTACTGTGTCCAGTTCTGGGCCCCTCAATTTAAGAAGGACATTGAAACTCTTGAACGTGTCCAGAGAAGGGCAACAAGGCTGGTGAGAGGCCTTGAGCACAAGCCCTGTGAGCAGAGGCTGAAGGAGCTGGAATTGTTTAGCCTGGAGGAGAGAAGGCTCATAGGAGACCTCATTGCTCTCTACAACTAGCTGAAGGGTGGTTGTAGACAAGAGGGGTTGGTCTCTTCTCCCTGGCAACCAGCACCAGAACAAGGGGACACAGTCTCAAGCTGTGCCAGGGGAAGTTTAGGCTCGAGGTGAGGTGGAAGTTCTTCACCGAGAGAGTAATTCATTATTGGAATGGGCTGCCCAGGGAGGTGGTGGAGTCACCATCCCTGGAGGTGTTCAAGAGGGGACTGGACGTGGCACTTGGTGCCATGGTCTATCACGGGGTCTGTGGTGACAGGTTGGACTCAATGATCTTCGAGGTCTCTTCCAACCATATCGATTCTATGAATTGTTCCATCTTGTCTTGGTGGCTCTTAAATTCAAGTGGGTTGGAAAGACTAGAGATAATGCACAACATCAGGCATTGAGAACTGCTGTTCACCTATACCTCTGAAACACTCATTCACACTTCACTGAAATCAAACTGTAATATAAGCTTGGGATAATTAATTCATTAATTTCCAGGGCATAATAAATGTCAACCAACAGGTGACTAGAGACCTTGACTTAATTTGTGGTAGTTGGCTATCTAAAACATTACAACGTGAGTTTGATCTTGTTTCTGCTGGGTAGTGTCTTTCAGTATCCTACTATCTGGCCAAGCCGCTCTCCATCATTTTCCTCCAGTCCTGGCTCACCAGTGAGGTCCCAGATGACTGGAAACTGGCCAATGTGATCCCCATCCACAAGAAGGGTCGGATGGAGGAACCCGGAAACTACAGGCCTGTGAGCCTGACCTCAGTGCCAGGGAAAATGATGGAGCAGATTATCTTGGCAGCAATCACTGCACACTTGCAGGATGGCCAAGGGCTCAGGTCCAGCCAACATGGATTTAGGAAGGGCAGGTCATGCCTCTCCAACCTGATCTCCTTCTATCATCAGGTGACCCAACTGGTGGATGTGGAGAGGCCTGTGGATGTAGTCTACCTGGACTTCAGCAAGGCCTTTGACACCATCCCCCACAGCAAACTGCTGGCTAAGCTGTCAGCTCGTGGCTTGGACAGCAACACTCTGTGCTGGGTTAGGAACTGGCTGGAGGGCTGGGCCCAGAGAGTGGTGGTGAATGGTGCCACATCCAGCTGGCAGCCTGTCACTAGTGGTGTGCCCCAAGGATCAGTGCTGGGCCCCATCCTCTTCAATGTCTTCATTGACGATCTGGATGAGGGGATTGAGACAGTCATCAGCAAATTTGCAGATGACACCAAGTTGGGAGCAGATGTTGGTCAGTTAGAGGGTAGAAGGGTCCTGCAGAGGGACCTTGACCAACTGGACAGATGGGGGAGTCCAAGGGGGTGGCATTCAACAAGTCCAAGTGCTGGGTGCTGCACTTTGGCCACAACAATCCCATGCAGAGCTACAGGCTGGGGTTGGAGTGGCTGGAGAGCTGTCAAACAGAAAGTGACCTGGGGGTGCTGATCAACAGCTGCCTGAACATGAGCCAGCAGTGTGCCCAGGTGGCCAAGAAGACCAATGGCATCCTGGCCTGCATTAGGAACAGTTTGGCCAGCAGGAGCAGGGAGGTCATTGTGCCTCTGTACTCTGCTTGGTTAGGCCACACCTTGAGTCCTGTGTCCCAATCTGAGCCCCTCAGTTTAAGAAGGACATTGAGACACTTGAACGTGTCCGGAGAAGGGCAACAAGGCTGGTGAGAGGTCTTGAGCACAAGCCCTGTGAGGAGAGGCTGAGGGAGCTGGAATTGTTTAGCCTGGAGAAGAGGAGGCTCAGGGGTGACCTCATTGCTCTCTACAACTACCTGAAGGGTGGTTGTAGCCAGGAAGGGGTTGGCCTCTTCTCTCGAGCAACCAGCACCAGAACAAGGGGACACAGTCTCAAGCTGTGCCAGGGGAAGTTTAGGCTTGAGGTGAGGAGAAAGTTCTTCACCAAGAGAGCCATTCGCCATTGGAATGGCCTCCCAGGGAGGTGGTGGAGTCACCATCCCTGGAGGTGTTCAAGAGGGGACTGGACATGGCACTTGGTGCCATGGTCTATCACGGGGTCTGTGGTGACAGGTTGGACTCGATGATCTTTGAGGTCTCTTCCAATCTTTGTGATACTGTGATACTATCTAGAACACAGAAGCTTCACCATGGCCTTTCATGGGAGACACAGAACTTGGTGGAGGATTTTCCACTTGTTCCCCAGAAAATCTCACTCTAGTTAAAGAAACTGAACAGGGTACAACACGTATTCCTTGGTGGGTCTCTCAGCTCTTTTCAATTTATGAGAAAATGATGACATAACTTCAGGTCTGCAAATCACTTATGCCTTTCAGATGCTCAGTCTTATAGATCAAGGCTTTAATGGTAGATCCTTGACTAATAATTGAAAAATCTGTACAATGTTTTTGTTGTTAGTGTTTTGCTTTTTTAAAAATTGCCAGTGTTCTTTTTGAGTTCACTGTCTTTTCTTCTTCCAGGTCTTCTTCATTTACCTTTGAGTCTCCTATCTTGTTTCCTTTTCTAATGATGCTCTGAAAAAAAAAAAAGGATCCTGCTCTACGAAATCTAGACATTATTACTTATCCTTTCTTCCCTTTTGTCATAGATGACCATGTGGCATCGTGGCAGCATGGGGCTTTCTGTAATTCACAACATTTTCTCACTCCAGGCTGTTTACACAATAAAGGAACCATATTTCATGTAAGGTTTAGAAACTGGCGTGACAGATTTAATTAAAATACATTTATACTTCTGTCTCCTATTCCAGATATATGGTATTCTTAGGTCAATGGTTGTGTCATATTAATTAACTTCAGCAATTATATTGGACAAGAGGAAGCTGAGTAGTCACCGGGGAACTAATTTAATTACTATATCTTGGAGTGCATCTTGAGAGGTTTTGGCCAAACCAGCTCAAATTTGCCAGTCAAATTAAATCTGATGTCATTGGCTGTTTCTCAAAAATGATCAGCAATGGCTGGCAATTTGTTCAGATTCACCAACAGATGGTGTCTCTTTAATAAAAAGTAGCAATTAAAAAAGGCTGAGAAGATAATAATTTTTGTAATTTGCCAATAAAATTATAGCTTGCTAACAGGGTATGAATTTAGATGTTATAGAATTTGCTGCATAATACTGTCAACATGACAGTGTGGTTTTGGCTTCTCGTGAAAATCACTAAAACAGCATGACAATGCAACATCAAACAGCTGGCTCTGACCAAGTAACTTAAGGCATAAAACATATTGGAAATGCAACTTACAGTCATACAACACAATTAGCTAGGAAATACTGGCACATCTGAGTGTTAAAGTATGCAGAACTCATTATGTGACCGAGGCAGTGCTCTTCAAAGACATCAACAGTGGCTATATCTACTCTGCATTTTTGCATGATCCCTTGTCCATTTCACACTGTTGCAGTAGAGAATGGACTGCCATGAGTCAGGCACTCTTACTGAGGGGCTCTGCACTGCAGGCAGGCTCACAGAACTCAAGGCAACATGTATGTATGCCTTCCTCTGACTGCATGTGAACAGTTCACATGGTATAGGGACCGTGATGACAACGCTGGCCCTAGCCCTACACTGGAAAAGTATCCCAGATGAAAGAAAATAAGCTCCTGACTGGACTTCATTACTGCACATTTCATTCTTTCAGGAAGTTGGAACTATCCCTAACTGGAATATGGCAGTGTCCTTAAAACTTTGGGTCACCACACTTGCCCAGTGCTACTGAAGTTACATCTTCTTTTACACCACAGGTCTCTCGTCTCTTCCACTGTATCTTTGTTCCATGGTAAAAGGATTGAGTAATATCCTTAGCTACCAGGGTATTGCTACTCAGCTATAAACTCCAAGATGGTGAGCGTAAGATGAGCAGATAATTTTGGAAATCAAAGGATGAATAAAGGTTTACACCCTGAAGGAGAACCAAAGATCTGTCATCTCTCAACCTGCTGAATATGATTTGTCCATAGCAGTTCCAAATCTCCTCACTCCACCTGCAAGCTCCTTACTTTCACTCAAAGCTGACAAACTAAAGGCTAAGCAGAATTGTGTAGTGGTGTGGGAAAGGGATGAAAGATTCTTGACACTTCATGAATCCTTGTTCAAAACTGGTAATCACAGCATCAAATGTAGCTACAAGACAAAACATCTTCCAGGATTGCAACTAGGACAGCGGAGAACTGCAAAAATGGTGTATTTCTGCACTGAGGTTGCACAGGAGTCACCAGAAGGAGAAGCTACACTCCAGGGACTTGTGAATGACCAATAAGCCTGTATAAGAAAAGATCATGGTTGATGTGGCTGTGAATCTCAGAGAATAATGTAGGATGTGATTGACCATGACTACTGCCAAGACAATTTATCTCAACAGAAAGAGGACTTGAGGGTGGCCTTTGTTTTCAGTAAATATCTGTGTCTCCAGGAAGAAAACTGAACAACTAACCAAAGAATTTGAAAGCGAGGAACAGGCTTCATCTGGCTTCAACTTATATATGCCTTCTTGGTAAGACTGATGACATGCTGCATCATGATGGTGAGCATATTGTAGAGACTGGCAATGAAACCTTGTTGGTATTGTGACAGAACTGTGCATTGGAATTGCCATATTTTGCTAAGTGTAACTTATGTCTGTGTTGTGTTATCAGTGCATCTTATGTTACTCTGCTAACTAAAACTCCTGTGCAACATCAGCTATCTTTAAATAAATACATTTGATATTAAACTTGACACCCCTCATGCTTGGACTGTCTAAGTGAACCTGGTCAGATTGTACAGGACTCTGACATTGTGTATCCAGAGACCTGATATTCCAGACACAAAGGGCTGGGGATTGGAAAGTAAACAAACAAACAAACCCACCTCAAAACTCAACTTTCCTCAAACTGTTTAAAATGCAAATAGGACACTAAAAAAAAAAAAGCTAGCCTCTTAGTCATCTGCTAAGATGACTAATGAAAAACAGGCAGAGAACCAGGATGGGTGGAACCATACTGTAATGTCACACAAACAGGTCACCAAGGCAAAGCAGGTAAAAAGTGAAAGAATGTGTGCTTTTGTGTTTCAGATATCTGGAGTCATTTACAGAAGAGAAAACCATTCTTCCTTGATCTGCAAGACATTGATTTAAACCTGTATAGCATGAACTGTTTTTCTATCACTAGGGAAAAAATTTACAAAGGAAGGATGGAAAATAAAAAAGGTTTTACGGATTTCACCAGGATTAAAATGCCGTATGAGCAAATAAATAAGCAGCACTCATTTTAGAGAAACATTTTTCTTGGGTAGGTGGGTGCACATCCCAACAGGTGACTGCATTCAGTCTGCTTGATTTAATCATGGAAACAAAATACACTGGAGGAAAAAAAAACTAAAAATTGCAGTGTCATTAAAAGTAGAGGGAATGCATCTGCACAAATCAATAAAACAACAGCAGCATCCATTGCTGTTCTGCCAGTAAATATAGTGCATGTATCACTTTAAGCAGTGAAATACTATAAACTTATGATCTGGGATTGAAACGAAAATAAAAGGAAACAACCAAATATTGCTAAGGACTTTGCAGCAGGCAATTGAAATGGTATCTACACAGGCAATAGAGAAATGAAATGAAGAAACAAGTAATAGAGAAATGAAATTATGTAGAAGGAAGACTAAAAGAAGGGCAAAGCTGCAAGAAGAACACAACTATTGACCATTTTCTTGCTGCCAGATAGTGGTTATTTAAGCCAGATTTTTTATCCAAAACTTCACAATTAGATGCACTAGAATGAAGATCCAGGATGCTCAAGGTGTTAAATGGGCAATGTGACTTTTGCAGATCCCCCCTGCACTGTTTGTTTTCTGGTTGTTTTGTTGTTTTGTTTTTTTTTTTTTCACCAGACTCATTTCAGAACAGAGATCAAGCAGGCTCTTTCAGGGACAGGCACCAAAGACAGCCCTGTTACAAATAACACCCCACCCCCCCAAAGAATATGGCACCTTGCAGATCCTTTGTATAAGATTCCCAGCCCATGGGTTTGCCTGGCCTTACTGCAATAATATGACCTTGATTTTGAACACAAGAGGTAATTCTTCAACAGATGCCCAGTCTTGGCAGGATTATTGAATAGTAATTTTCTCATGCACACACGTACAAATTGGGACACTAGAGCACTTATGAAAGCTTCAGTGTCCTTGCTCGCCATGATAGAACTCTGCAGCACAGCCAAACTTCAGTATGTTTACAAACTTGAGACTGAGAGATATCCCATGAACCAGTGTACCAGGAAAGTGCCTGGAAACATCTGCTACAGATTGCTTTATCTGTTAGTGAATGAAATGCACTGAACAGACAAGAGTAACAATCCTGTTGGGAAGGAGGGTGGTTAATGAACACTGGAAAGAGAGGGAATCCCATCCAGATCTTGCTAAAGTGTGAGTTACCTTGGCTTTGTAAAAGTCAGTTCCCATTGATGAGCTTCTCTGCTTGCAAAACCTGCAAAGCCCTGCATCTACTCTAAATTTGGCAAAGATGCCTTGGGAGGGCTTTCTGGTTTTTCTTGTTTGCTTGTTTTTAATACACTAGGAAGAGACAGCTGATTCATATCTTAATGAGCCACTTTCAGACTTGAACAGTAAAAATTGCAGAGAATAGCTTCTGGAGGTACTTGGTCTCAGGGCTGGTTCAACGCAAAGAAAGAGATGTTTGTGGTGGAGCACCAGTGCAGTGTCTGGACCATGCAACAACAATGTCACCTTGAAATCTTTCTCATTCCTTAGCATTAGCTATGTGATTACTGGATATAAGTGAACAAGGAAAACCAACACAAAGTGAGAAGAGCCAGACAGATCATGTGTGTCTGTTTGTGCAAGTTAATTATGAATGTGGGTGAGTGCTAGACTTCATGACACTGCAGAAGTAACACTCAGCCTCACCACCCTGACAGCAGGCAAATCCGAGTAACTGTCCTCTTCAATGGCCTTGAAATAAAGTGCCCACTGAGAAATGAGAATGTGTTTCAGCTTATTTACACTGACATTCAGGAACAGGTAGAGATAAAGAAACATTGTTTTCTTCCCCTTCTACACCATTGGGGACCTAGCAGAGTGCTAGAAGGATGGAACAACTTAAAAAATACTTTAAATTAAACTATCTAGTATGGTCCAATTTAAAAATATTTCTTTTTCCTACTTTCATTTCTGGTTTGAGAGACAGAAACAGTCTATTAATCAGACAAGTTATTTAAGCTATAAGTTGTTCTCTACCCAATAAAAATAGAATAAGGCTAAAAAGAGAAAGGGCTAATAAAGAAGGAAACTGTGGAGGAGAAGCACTTCACAGCAAGTATTTCAAGACGACATCATTCTCAGATCCAGAAAATTTCTGCATGCTAGCAGATTCTGCATAACTCTGCCTGGCCCTTCATGGCCTGAAAAATGTTTTCCAGCCTATCTTAGATTTCTAATCTTTGTCTTTGTGCCATTGCTTATATGTATGCAGCATAAATTAATAAACCAACAGAACAAATAATTAAAAAATTCCCAAACCTTTCTTCAGAGTGGAAACACAGTATCATTTGGATGTACATAGCTGCTGGTAGGCAGGCAGTCATGTTCTTCAGGTAAATTCAAGTCCTCTTCACCTCCAAGCAGTCCATCAGTGGCTCTTGAGTGATTGTATTTAACCCTATGCTGAGCTCCTGATGCTAAAGACATTGGCTAACCTCTCCAGAATTCATTCCAGCCACATCAGGAAGGAGTACTGGAAAAAACTGCTTTGACTTAGAGAGTAATTTTATGAAAAACCTACTTCAGTTTAGGATAATGTTTTGGATTGTCTTTCTTTACAGCATGGGAGCTTTTGGCTCTTTCAGAGCCCAGCTGATGGAGAGCCAATTGCTAAAGTGGGGCAGTGGCAGAGAGCAGGTATTGGAGCTGTCACATTGTTGCTTCTCATGCACAAACATGGAGATATCTTCTCCGAGTTGCTTACACTTCCTTATTTCACCTCAGACTCCTTGGGCTCCTTGGGAGACAGTACAGTCAAAAGACAACAGGCTGCATATCTTTAGGAAAACTGCTAAGGGATGTTAGCAGCATCTGCTGAAGCCCAGCCCTCAGGCAGCAGTGAAGCTGAGCACGTATCCCAGAAACTTATAGAAAGGCACACAGAAGACACTGATGTCTGGTCTCATGCACTGCCACAGACAAGGCGCTGCCTTCAACAGCAGCCACATACAGGATTCACATAAACATGAGCAGAAAGAGCCAAGTCTCTACATCTTCCATCCCTCCCACTTCAGAAGAGTCCTGCCTACATGAATCCAAAGCCAACTGTGAAATGTTCTTCAGCTTCCAAATTGTGTTACTGCTAGAAGGAAATTAGAAACAGCAAAACTGGAATGCCAAATGGCTTCCCACTAACTGTGTGAGCCTCCCTCAACCTATTGCAGCTATTTACAGATCTCAGTGTTTCCTTACTATCCATTAAGGGTTAGAATGTTGTGTTTTCATATCACGCCTCCAGGAGACTTCTGAGCAGAGCACCAAGTCAGGTGATAGCACTCACACTGGCAATGGTAGGTTATGAACCATGGGTACAGAGGTGAGGTAAGAGAGAAGTGGGCTCTTCCTACACTGTTACACATTTCAGAAACTTGGTCTTTTTCTAGAAGTCGTGGAAATGTCAGGTTCTCTATAAGGCACAGCACATCCTAGGTTAGTAATGATCCAACACCTTCTCCCTGACATCCCACTCCCCACACCCCCCACCCCCCAAAAAAATCCAAAAAACCACAACCAAACCCCAAACCAAACCAAAAAAGGCAACACAAAAACACCCACAAAAGAATCCCAAACAACAAACAAAAAACCCCCAACCAACCAACCAGTGAAAACCCAGCAAAACCCAAAAAGCTGCAATCCTGCAATTCAGACTCTTGGGGTTTGCCCTGCTCTTTTCACTGCAGTGTTAGCCTTCTGACTGCCAACAGAAGACAGAAAAGTTTTTGAGCCTGGTCAAAATCATGTTTAGAATAAATTGATATGAGAAGCACATTGTTTATAGACTGTTAGGAATTACAGCCCTTTATATGCCTTTTGGTACACAGACAGAGCAGTACTGAGACATCATTGTTAAAGTACTGTAGGAACAACAGAGGGAAGTGGAAATTCTGCGTCAAAGTGGTAGTGACATTTTGTTAGGATATCCTCAGGATCTCCCCGCAGGGTTTCCAACTACGTCTCATGAGATAAAGTCATACTTGGGCACCAATTTGTCCATTTAGTTCCTGTCTCAACAAAACTGCAGCACAATGTTGCCATGCCTTAGTCCATGGATTCCTTTATAAATCTCAGTGGGTTACATCACCCTGTGTCCCACTATGCCATTTGTTGTGTGTTGTTATTATGTAACTTTCCTTTCACATTTTATAGCATCACAGCCACTCCTGGCACAGCACAAAGGGATGTGCCATTAGTGCTGCTGCTGCTGCTAATAGATCAAGCTGCTATCTGGGCAGCAAACAAAGCAGGCAGTCCACTTCTGTGGACAAATCTGTCAGATAAATCATTGTCTGGATAGTGTTGTATACTTCCTACATAGCAGAAATGATCTGTGGGAAAATTTTCTGCCCTTCATTGGATGTTTCCATGTTTATCTGATGCTATTTCCCCCTGCCATTGGTGCATATTTATTTATTTATTTATTTATTCATAGTATTATAATTAGGCTCTGCCTATAGCAATGATGACCAGATAGATGGAAACTGCTTGATGTTGCATGACAAGAATAAGCAAAAGCCAGACACAGGCTATCAGTCTAGTGTATTATGATAAGCATTCTGCAAGGAAATCCTGTGCTTGCACAACCCTCTGACCTGCACCAGGACCTAAAAAACCCCATAGTTGCTTTTAAATCAGACTAAATCACAGCTAAATGAAGACAAAAATCAAAACAAATTAAGCTTTTAGTTGAGAAAAATTTAAAAAAGAAGGAGCCAATTGGGCAGCCCACCCTGGCCCTTACATCATGTGACTGGGCCTCCCATCAGAACTGACATCGTCCTAGGAGTTACACAAGCAGGCAAAGAAACAAACGCAAGGCTTTGTGCTTAAAAATAAATATCCCCAGGGATACATATTTGGCTCTCTCTGGGTGCCTTAATCATTAGCCAAATTGCAAAAATGCTCTTACAACTACAACTGATATTCAGGCAGTTTTTTTACCCTTTCCCTCCATGTGTATGTCCATGTGTGTATATGTATATGTGTATGTGTGCAATCATGGACTCATAGAATTGTTTTGGTTGGAAAAGACCTCTGAGATCATCAAGTCCCACCATCAACCTAAAACCACCATGGCCTTCAAACTGTGTCCCAGAATGCCCTGTCCACACATATATCTCAAACACCTCCAGGCATGGTGATTTCACTACCTCCCTGGGCAACCGGATCACTCTTTCGGGAAGGAAATTTTTTCTACTCTTCAACCTAAACCTCCCCAGCACAGTTTTTTCAGGACATTTCCTCTCACTCTATCACCTGTTGCTAGAGAGAATAGAGCAACCCCACCTCACTCAAACCTCCTTTTACATAGCTGTAGAAAGCAATGAGGTCTCTCTTCAGCCTTCTCTTTTCCAGACTAAACAATCCCAGTTCTGTCAGCCACTTCTCACAAGAGTTGTTCTTTAGGCCCTTCACCAGCTTCACTGCCTGCCTCTGGACATACTCCAGCACCTCAATGGCTTTCTTGTAGTGAGGGACCCAAAACTGAATGCACTATTCAAGGTGCAGCCTCACCAATGCTGAGTACAAGGACAAGGTCACTTCAACACTTCACACAGCCACACTATTCCTGATCCAGTCCAGGATGCTGTTGACCATTCTGGCCATTTGAACACCCTGCTATCTCGTGCTCAGACAGCTGTCAACCAGCACACCCAGGTCCTTTTCCAACAGGCAACTTCGCAACCACTCTGCCGCAGGTCTGCAGTATTGCATGGGGTTGTTGTGACCCATTGGCAGGACACAGCACTTAACATTGTTAGACCTCAGTTGACTTCAGCCAGTTGATGAAGGCCTATACATTAGCCTTCCTATCTAGTTTGTTGTTTACTCTCAATTTAAATGTAGATATGCTACAGGTGAAACTTTCACTGTGACATGGTTTTGTCCTGCAGAAACTTGCTCAAGGTCCTTTGAAAGTGTTCCTGTAGCACACTGAGGTAGACACTGTGGAAACAAAAAAATGGCAAATCACTAGAAAAATAATAGAAACCCAAGAACTGCCAATAGCAGAAAGTACTTCCTGCCTCACCATAAAACTCTCACCACTCATGAGAATTTTCTCCTGAAGTAACTATAAGAAAACACTGACGTTATAAAGCTATTCTGCAGTGACTCTCAGTACTCTCTTACAGAAACCACTACTGTTGTGCCACTGTGTCCTTCCAGAGAAGGAATGCCCTCCTATTTCAATGTATATAAAATACACATTAATATCTGTGGTGGTTTGAGCCTTAACTGGAAGTTAAGAGCTCAGGTGGGGGCAAGGCTTAGAATCTCTCCCCCACTCCCCCCCTCCTCCCTCCCAACAGAGAGGGGAGAAAAGAAAGGAGCGAATCCACCAAACAATAATTTGGAGTTGGCTTGGAAGTAGAGAGGTAAAGAGTTGTCTTTAAGGAATATATATATAACAATAACAGGAAAAAGGTTCACAAGGGCAAGAAACAAGGATGGATGGGAGTGGGACAAAAACAAGAGAGTAATACAAAACCCAGCCTTTCTCTGAGGAAGCGTGGAGGCAGCAGGGAGAAGGATCAGGTCCGACCATGTGGCAGAGGAGCAGGAGGGTAGCTGCAGTAGCTCTCATCCAGCAGAGGCAGGAGCCAGAAAAGCAGGCCCAACAGCTACGATGTCCTGCTTTTTATACCCTAGCTGGGCAGGGAGGGGGAGTGGAACAGACTCAGCTTCCCAGGTGAGAAATGCCCTGCAGGGAATGAAAAGTATCTGCAAGCCCTCCACCCTGCTTTGTTCTTCTGTTCTCAGAAAAGGGTGTTAACCCACCACAATATCTTATTCCACATAGTTGACTACACCTTCACTTTTCCAGAGAGATGCCTGGGAAGCTGAAATTCTGGTAATCACTGAGCTTATTTTTCATGGGTAAGTTTGGAAAGCTACCTCACAAGCCAAACAAATAACACCGTATCACAGAATTATAGAGTCATTTTGGTTCAAAAAGACCCTTCAGACCATCAAGCACAATTGTTAATCTAACATCATGGGATGCTCACTCAATTTTCTACAGTACTGTTGAGATGACGCCTTAGAATGAACTGTCCCATCATCTTTGCAAGTACAGAGATGAGGCTGACTGGCCTGGAGTTTCCTGGGTCTTCCTTCTTGCCCTTTTTGAAGACTGGAGTGACACAGTCTCTGGTCCAGGCCCTCAGGGACTTCACCTGTTCTCCAGGATCTATCTAAGAGGATGGAGAGTGGCCCACCAGTGACTTCTGCCAGCATCCTCAGCATTTGTGGTTGCATGCCACGCTTTGTGGATAGCCAATTTATTTAACTGATCTTCAACTTCATCCTCCTCAACCAAGGGAAAGCCTTACTTCCTTCAGACCTTCTCTTTTACCTCCTGGGTAAAGTCTGAAGCAAAGAACACATCCAGTAACTCTACCTTCTCTGAATTCTGTCACCAGGTCACCCATCTCATTCAGCAGTGGGCTCACATTTTGCCTGGTGTTCCTTTTCCTTCTAATGTGATTGTGTGATTCTCTGATTCTGTTCTGGGATGGATAGCCAGGACCATGCTACTCCCTTCCACCAAAGATTTGTCTTCAAGGCCTTCAGACCTACTATCCTGCAGGAGGATTCTGTGGGGATTGGAAACCGTGGGAATAGAGCCCTGTGGTATCTGCCTAAAAGAAGCATCTGTCTGTGGCTACCTTTGCCTCTTAGATAAGGAAGTAGGGATGTCTCTAAGTGGTGAAAGAAAGTTTGCTTGTTAAGATGATTTAATCAGCACAGCTGCAGTTTTTGTAATTTTGCCCACATGTTGCATCAGTTGCTTTAGGATATAGAAAGCCCTCAGATGTGTCAATAAAATGTCTTTGATCACCACATTGGAGTCCATGCCTTAACCTGTCATGCCAGGATTACTCATATGTATTCTGCCAAGACCCTCCTTACTGCGTCAGGCCCATTCTCTCATCCTGTCTTCATTTCTTCTTCCATTCATTGCACAAAAAAATGTTTTTCTCCTCCTCCTTCGTCACTCAGACATGTTCTCCAGTCTTAGAGTCGGCTTCATTCTGCTCCACTGGACTCTGCACTGCTCTTCATGCACATTTCCCTGATATCAGCTGCTTCCATAATTGGCTTGCCCTCCAGTATCCTCAGACACCAACACCACAGTCACTGCATCCAAGCAGTTTTCATGAAGTTTCCATCAACAACTTCTTTTTCCAGACCAGGGATTTCCTATCATACCAGATCTCCTAGCTCCTCCAACTGTGTCCCCTGCTCTGCAGTCCTCCTCCAGGTGCTTTTTTTTCCCCTGCACATCTGTTCCTTGGTCTTCTCTTAGCATTAAACCAACCTTTGATGCATCTTGATCCCACCTCCCTTATGTCACTCCTATCCAGGCAGAAAGTTCACTGTGGAGCTGCATGTCCTGCATCAGAAATCTAGCATGTGCTCGCACTGTAAGTGAAGACAAGGTGTGTGATCATCTGAGGAACCTGAATATATACAAGTCTGACAAAATGCATCTCAGAGTCCTGAGGAAATTAGCTGATGTAGTTGCCAAGCCACTTTCCATGATAATTGAAAACTCCTAGCAGTCAGGGGAAGTCCCTGGTGACTGGAAGAAAGGAAACATCACATTTGTTTTTAAAAAGGATAGAAAGGAGGACCCTGGGAACTACAGACCTCTCAGCCTCACCTCTGTGCCTGGGAAGATCATGAAACAGATCCTCCCAGATGCCATACCCCGGTGCATGGAGGACAGGGAGGTGATTCAGGACAGCCAGCATGGCTTTACTAGGGGCAAGTCCTGCCTGACCAACCTAGTGGCTTTCTATGCTACAGTGACTATGTCAGCAGATAAGGGTTGACCTATGGATGTGATCTATCTGGACTTCTGCAAGGTTTTTGACACAATCCCCTGCAACATCCTGCTCACCAAGTTGGAGCAACATGGATTTGATGGGTGGACTGCTCAGTGGATAAGGAATTGGCTGGATGGTTGCATCCAGAGGATAGTGCTCAATGGCCTGAAGTCTGGATGGAGAGCAGGGATGAGTGGCATTCTTCAAGGGTAGAAGCCCTTCTTGTTATTCTCTTTGTCCCTTGCCAGGTTCAGCTGCAGCCATGCCTTAGCCTTCCTGACCTCATCTCTACACAACCAGGCAGTGATCCTATACTTCTCCCTGTTTCCATTGTCTGTGCAATTCTGTCTTGCTCTTTGTTTTGTCCAGCAGGTCTCAATTCAGCCACGCCAGTCTCCTCCTTGCCTGATTTCTTACACAAGGATTGAGAGCTCTTATGCTCTAAGGATAACATCCTTAGCATGAGCACAGGAACTAAAGTTGTTGACTGTAAGGCTGAAATTTAAAACACATTTAAAACAATCCAAATAATGCTGGCAACAAACACACTGCTTAGGTGGCAAAAGCATTTAGAGAATACATTGTGTTATGAAATATACTAAAGCATAAATTTGTTATGCTGCCTGCTGAGAACTAGCAGAACAGCCTAGAACCATTGGTCGCACCAGCAGTCAGCATTTTTCACAAGGGAGGCTTTCAAATGGTCTGGTCTTAAGAGTATCCAGAATCAAAGTCTTTGTGTTCTCTTAAATGAAGTCAAAATTCAGATAAGGGACAGTGAGCTTTGCATCAAAGGAGAAAACAAATATAATAAATACCCATAAAAACTTTGAGGAAACTGAAGCTTCCCTTCCCTCAGGTGTGTGGAGGAACAATTACATGCTACAGAAAGAGGCATAAAACAAGAGGCAAGGGTCTCAGGGCAGCACCCCCTCATAGAAACCACCCAGTCAGTCTTCCTATCAAAGTAATTCGCTTGGATCTTTTTTCTGTTCTTATTATCATGGATGTATCTGTTTGGATACAATCATTACACACAATGTAAAAAGCATAGGCATGTTTAATTCGAACCCACAAATCTCTACATAGTACAAGTCCGAGAATATAGACTAGGCATATTTAGGTAGACCTGGCTTGCATCTTACTCTTAGTGGGGGAATCTCTCAGAGCAGTCTGGTAAAATTTTCTCTGCTAAGGTCTAGTCAGTACTTGAATTTCTCATAGAAAAGCTAATTGAAAGGGAGGAGCTGGGGAAAAATAAGAAAAGAAAAAGATAAATGAGGTCAATATTAGAAGTTAAAGACATGCAAAGGCTTTTAACACAAATGTGCATAAAGAGTTGCATTGCATTATACCTTTATTCACCTATCCAGATGTAGTACTGTAGTAAGTTTAAATAAACTGAGAGCAATTAAATCCAGAGTGACTGTGTCTACACCATAGTTTAAAGAGCTGAAGTGATGCTTCTTAACCCATATGATCAATTAATAGAGATTATTTTTTCTGAGTACTTTGATCTCAAAGAAACCCTGAAGTAGTTATTTGCACAAAAAGGTATATTCCTTTTCTAACTACTGATTTCACAGCAGAATACTCAGTCAGTGGAATAAGAATGTATAGAATCACAGATGAATCAGCTACATGTGAAATATGAAATATTAGTCAGAGGTCTCTCACACTAAATTACTTCTGAGGAATAAAATGCATTTGGTTGGCACCAGCTACAGGGCAGTTTGTTGCTTTCAGGGCTAGCTAACATGACTATCAGCACAACTACTTTGTTGTGAAGCATGGGAATTGCAGTTAAACCGTGATTGTTTAGCTCTTATTTATCAGATTAGCAACATGTTCAGGTAAGGAAAGGAGTAGTTTCACTCCATCATGCATTTCTGTTTTTTAAGTCTTCTGCAAGGTGTTGCAGTCTATTTTTAAACTGCTTATTCCAAGCTAATATAAAGTAATGGTAATAAAAGATAAAATGTCAAACACTATGTTTTCCATGCAAATCACAGCCAGAGAACAGCCTGAACTTCTAGGTCTGTTTCACATGGAGCAATACAACACCTTGACTTACACAACAATTTTGTCCACAGCCATCTCAAAGGTGACATTCACACCACTAGTGGTGCTTTAATCATTCCTGAAGTTCATACTTGTACAGCGTTCCTTCTGCAAACCTGAGTAATTGCTTCATGACATACACCCCAATTAAAGAGACCATGACTTGTGTACATTGCCATGTGACTGTTTATACTACTTTTAAGTACATAGGTACTTCTGCTTGGACAGAAGAAAGCTTGTAATATCTTTGACTGCTCCAGCACTTAAAGAGGTCAAAAAAAATTGTAATCACACTCCCATGAAATGGAAACCTTCCATTCAAGCATATACAAGAAGAACCAGGCTGAGCCAAGCCCATAACTGGTTATAGTGAGATGGAAGAAACCAGTAATACAAAGTTCAGGGAGGTGTTAGAACCACTAATAATGAGATACTGGAAGATTTACAAAATTTAAGGGCTGCTCAATTATTGCTATCACTTATTCACTCCTATTAAGTGTCCATATACAGGAAAATAGACATTTGTGCAGCAACACTCTCATGTTGCTATTTAAATGAAGTAAGTGGCAAAGATCTAATTTCCTGAGGATGATTAACATTGGCACTATCAGTTCAAGTAAGAAATACATGTATAAATAAAACCCTGACTTCAAAGCAGCAATTCCTAAGAAGCCAACAATAGGAATAAAAGCCCTTCCTGCCTTCTCAGTAGGTGTAAGAGCAGCTCACAAGCCGTACATTTGCATTACTGTGTGTAGATACTCCAAGACATCCAACTATCATAGCATCCCAGACATTGGAATGAATGCTCAAGGGAGGTGGTGGATTCCCCTACATTAGACAGTTTGAAGGCCCAGCTTGACTGGGTACTGGGCCATCTCATTTAAACTACATTCTTGTCCTGAAAGGTTGGACTAGATGATCCTTGAGGTCCCTTCCAATCTGGTAGTCTATGAATCTATGAATCTGATGTGCGGTTTTATTGTATCAACTCAGCTAAGTATTTCAATTAACCTAAAAATTTCCCCATACATGAAATTTGTCCAGGTATTAAAATGAGTCTCAAGGATCTTTAAGGAAAATAGCTCTTAAGTTATGAAGAGGGCAAGCACATATCTGCCAAACACCAAAAGAGACCATTTTGGTTTTTTTTTTTTTTTTTTTTTTAAATGCAAAACATATTCAGCTCAATAATCAAAGCTTTGTGTAAGGAACAGATTTCCCTCCCCCCCCCTACTAGCAGCTCACCAAAATAAAATCCAATCAGAATGTGTTTTCAAACTTGTCATGTGCCCAAGTGAACGAATGTGTTTCAGAACACTGCAGTTGGCTCCTGCACAGTAACATCAGCAGGTATGGGTTAAGACTGAAAGTAAAGCACACAGGTGGGTTAAGTACCTTTCTATCTGCATATACATAAAGACATCAGTGCAGCTGTGTCTGAAACCATTTAATTTCCTAGCTGGCTGCCTCAGACATACTGCCATTCTGTGCAGTGGAGTAATACATTGGGCCATGCTTGTATTTTGAGTACAAGGCTGATTATGACAATACAATAACACACGACCGTTGTTTACGTCATGCTGCATTTACTCAGCCACCACATTACAACAACTAGGCCCTTACATTCTTGGGGAAAAATGGGACAATAACTTTCAGCCTGACAGTATTTCAGTTAGTTTCTCTGCTTTTATTAACAAGCATATAATATTAATTGGCAAAACACCAGATACAAGCTTCACTATAATAAAATCAAAACATTAAGCAATAATCCCAAAAGGCTTATTCAGACAAAACTAGCCACCAATAGTACAAAAATTACACAGCAACACAAAGCATAAAAAAATTGTAAACTTTCAAAATAAGCTAAGCCAAAAATATGGTGTTACACTGTGACAGTTCTAGAATCTTTATTTTGCCACATATGAGGATAAAAGCTTAGTGGTTTGCACTAGCTTATTGTCCTTTAATTGCAAAATGATCTTGTTGCAGAAGGAAAGAACAATCTCTCCTTTTGTCCAGATAAGTCACTTGAGTTCAAGACTCCAGTAAACCAATGCTTTAAGTTTCAAATTTATTTATTTATTTTTAACTACTGGAATATTAATATTCAAATATTAGGGCTCCTCCCTTCAGCCACACCTAACCATCTGCATGAATGAACCCACTGGTTTCCTGGAATCATCCCAGTAAAGTTACTGATACAACTGTTCACAGAATTGGACATTTAGTTCGTCCTCTACTGATAGGATGTGGACAGGTCACTGTGGCTTTGAAAAATTTACCAAACTAGAGCTTTAATTCGTATATAAGTAAACCGTAACTCCACAGTAAAAAATTACTGTTACTTGCCACAGGATGCAAGTTCCCAGAGTGTTTACAGCAACTGCAAGTTGTGACTAATGCAGAGACTGAAGCATTATTCCACGTTCCTTAATGTTGTTCTTTCTGCAACTTTTTACTGCAACAACACATCTCAAGACCTATGTAGAGATTTTAGTGCATGAGACCATTTTTTGCCTGTTGTCAACTTTAGGTGCACTAACTGAAGTGTAAGTTCAATTAACACTTCCAGTGAAACATCCCATTTGAAGTGTTTACCTGAGGAAATACAGAAACTTACTTTTCCTGTACAGTCAAGCCTTCTGCAAAAAAATGCATTTTAAGCACTCACTAAGATTCACCTCACTGATGTACAGACTGGCTGGCTTGATCCTGATATATTTAGCTCAATGGCAAGATGCATAATGCTGTAAAATTGGCTAGCTGCATGGTTTATCATTCAGCAGAAAAAAACATAATGGTTCTCCTATGGCTAACTACGTTGTTATAAAGACACTAAGAGCCGTGTAGGTTTACAAAGACCAATAGCCTACTGGAAAAAAATAGCACCATCAGAGTTGCAGTCTGATATTTTTTAGGGTCCCATATCCCCAGAGGTGATAGAGTTGTGTGTACTATTGCACAACCAGTAAAAATAAATATTCCCAGGTTTGATGGTACACAAATATAGCAGATACAACAATGGCACAAAACATTTTCAGATAGGCTGCAAGTCTAGTCAATCGCTTCCAAAATTCACATTAAGGTTTCTTGCAAGATCATTTATTTCAAAATATTGCTGACAGATAGTTGTTGTACTTACACAAATTTAAATCCCACGTTTCACTCATAAAACAAGAAAATGAATAAATCAAAAAACAATCCCCCAGAAAACAGCCCCAAATAAAAGCTCAGTTGAACAAGTAAGAAAAGCCATCTACATTCCTTTTAAATTTAATGGCAAGTAGATGCTACATTTACAGTTTAAACATATGCCTAATAAATGTATGTTTCAAACCTATTGCACAAAAGCATAAATAATGCTCTTTATCCATATGAAACAAAAGCATACAAATAAAAGCTACTCAAACTCAAGGTAAAAGGAAGAAGCTTGTAAAAACATCTTACAATTTCATTTTATATGCCCGTAAATAAAGCTGGACCACTGAAACTAAAAATACTTGGATGGTAAATACGACAGAAGGCTTAAAATAGAATAAATAATTTTTTAAAGTTAAAATTTAAACCCCCAAATCTTCTTTAAATTCAATATTATATATTCTATCTGAATTCTCTATTTTAAATGAAACTATACTTAATGAGACTCTGAGTCTGGGTGATTCTGGCCTCAATGCTGTTGAGGATAATGCAACAAGATAACTTCTTTACTGCAATTATTTACCAGTGTAAGCAGTTGTGAAAACTACTTCACAGTAATGGCATCTTCACAAAAGCCAAGATAAATTAACAAGATCTCACTAGGACTATGAGATACTTACACTGAGTTCAACTTTAAGTCCAACTTTGAACAGTAACAGGGTTATTTTACCCAATATAATCTTGATATAAATTAACAGTCTCTTAAGCTTCACAGAAGTGAAACAGGGCTCTGATTCAAAGGAGACCTTCCTCTGACCTCAATTCAATTGCATTGTAGCTTTTAGTAAGGCTAAAGCAAATAAATATATGGTCCAGACAGAGTCATATCCCTCCTGAGGGGAAGATTTTCTGTAGTGAAGATGTTGTGATACGTGATTTAGAAAAATATTGGATGGGGTTTTATTTCCTTATTACTGGTAAGATTTTATCAGATTAAACACATTGCAAAAGCAGTTACACAAAATTATGAGCAACCCCCCCCATCTATAAGTATTAATACTGGCTTGAATTTATGTATCCCTACACATATAAACAGAGTTTTGCAATGTATTCATAGCACCATAACAAATTCAAGTGATTCTAAAGAAGGTTATATCCTTACATATGGTCTGTACTGTAGATTGCTACAGCCAGAGATAGATTTGAAAGGTATTCTGAATTTGTGTTCGTAACCTAGTCCTCAGCTGCAGAAGTACACACGAAAGTACTAAAATCCCAATGTACTTTAGCAGCACTCTATCAATATCTAGTTGTACAAAATGCTTCTGCAGTACAAACACTCTGAGGTAGACAGATCTCATGTATATATTTTTAAAATGTATATACCTATCCCAGTTAAGGTGTTTAATGAGAATGCTGCCTGGCAGCTTTAATTTCATGTCTACATCAGGTACAGTCAGTGTCTGTATACTCATGGTGCACAGAAGTTGGACACTTACAGGCCTGTTCATGTTCTCAAGTACCTCAGTGGCTAAAGCCAGTCCCTTATTTGCACCAGGACAGTAACAATCGTATAAATAGCTCCAGGAAGGCCCTGTATGACAGTTTATATACACACCCATATCACCTGCATTCACTGTTTCATGAAAAGATTGCAAAAATAGTAGATTTATGATCTAATTTGTTCACTTCTGCCAGTTCAGGTCACATTGAAGACAGGGGAGGAAAAAAAAGCTAAAACACATATATCTGAGTCCACAAACAGTAAGACATAACCACAGCCAAGTTCAATTCCATTGCTCATATGCATGCAACACACACACCCCACACACAAACCCATCCATCCTGGATGTGGAGTTCTGTGTAACCCGAACATTGAAATACAGCTATCCTATACCTTCATCTGCAAGGACAGAAGCACTTTTTGGCTTTTGTGTGGCTCTCCTTTCCACCTCCATAGTTCAGTAGACTCCCTTTCATTGTCTAGCTTGCATACTTTTTCCATTTCCTTCCTAATGACTTCTGTGACTAATTGAAAATAAGGAATCTTGTTTTCAAAGGTAAACACAAGTTGGAGCATTCCTTCTGCAGCAGCAGAGCTGAGAAAGGAATGAAGACTCCAAAGAAGGAAATTATGGGGCACATGATGAAGAATGTGTTGCTTTGAAAACTCAAGAGAAAGAGGATTTTAAAACACTTGTTTAAGCCTCTTGCAGTATCAGCTTCCGGTAATTAAGTAACACTTCCTAGCAGGAGATGGGGAGGGACACAGATGGAGGAAGGAGGGCAGTTACAGGCAAACTTTTTTTTTATCCCAAGACAATTTACCAGAAAGTAACAGGGCTTAATAACAGTAATATAAAGTAGCATTTTCAGCTGACTGGGAAACTCCTCTGAAAATTAGAAGTTACCTATTTCCAGCTGTCAATAACATGGCATTACCTGTTTTCTGTGACTTGACACTCATGCCAGAAAAATACTATTACAATCATACTATATGTGCTATCCTGTATACAGCTTGCAGAAATCACTTTCAACTACTGTTGTTTAAAAGCAAATTATTTCAAAAAGCCTTACAAACAGTGCAGTGAACCCTGCTAAGTGCTATTGAGGGTACATTCTATAACATACATAGTTATATATGTGGTTAGATTTATGCACACATATCATCTTGCATCCATTAGGGCTGTTACAAGCAAAATTATCAGTTAAGGCCAGAGGATGCCAAAACAGTATTGTCTGACCTGCTCCCTGCCAAGACAGCTAGGAATTGTACTAAGGAAAATTTTATGGTTTCATAAAATAATGGGTAAAGGAAACCCACAGCTGCCAATAATGATCAGATTAATTTTTAAATCAGTGAAATGAAAACTGTACAGTATCACCCAAAATTTCCCAGGAGCCAGTGTTTCAATAGCAAGTGAGAGAAAATTCTCTCTAAATTAGAAAATGATTTCTGCAAGCCACAACTACATAAAGAAATGTTTGTTTTATAACAAGTTCACAATTCTAGCACTTTTGAGTATTTGTTTTTATGTGTTGCCATGTGTACCATGGCAAATGATCAGGGCATATTAAAATTAACTGATACAATTTCTATTAATGTTACCAAATCAACACATATAGGGGTTACCAAATCTTTTCCAAACCACAAAATGAAGGAGAGCATTAATTGGGTAAAAATAACAAACACTGACTTCCCAGATTTTCAGAAATTTCAATGCTGCATAATAAATTATCACTAGCCACTGTATCATTATGCATGTTCAGTGCTCTGCAGAAAAAATTGAGTAAAGCCAACACAATCAGGCATCCTATAGAAGACAACAACACTTTGCAAAAATATAATTTTTTTAAGATTCAGAATGTCAAAAGTAACTAAATGCAATGTCCTGTCAAAAGCAACATTTTTAAATCACCCCACAACAGTTTAACTTATTTCTGTGTAACTGTAGAGATAAATCAGGCTGAGCTACATGGAACTGTGAAGTGTTTTCAGTATCTGTAAACTTAGTGCTGGTAGTGTCTTGTTGAGTTGCAACTTCTTTCTTCCATACAAAAAAAGTATAAATATTTTCTGTCCAGAAATCTAGGTAATACATCCCTTGAAGAATATTCAGAAGGAGAGTCTGCTATGAAAGTCCTACAGTCTTCCAAAATTATTCGGCTGGTTTGTGTCATGTGATTAGTGATGTACTAAGAAGATTCCAGATGATAGTCTCTGCAAAAAACTATGTCCAGAAGGACAATAAAGTTCTCTTACAGCAAGTCCATTTTGGGTCTGTAATGTAGCAGTAGAGGTGCTTTCTGCAAGACAGAAACATCAGAAAAGTTAAGAAACAAAATGAGAATGTATCTGTTCAGTAGGCAAAACTTTTGTTTCATAAACTAAAGCCTAAACAAACTAGCAGGCTATCTCTCTGACCTGACAAAATTTCATCTGGACAATGATAAGATGCAATTTAATCTGTGCAACTCAAAAGAGATGAAGAATCCTTTCCTTTTGTCCTTGACCTCTTGATAGGATCAGTTCTACTAGGTTTGTTGAACTCAGAAAACACATTTCCAGTAAGAGAGAAAATGGAGATGTCTAGAAAACAGCATAAGAGCATGTGATACTTCACATTTAACACTTCCTACTTTATTCCTCTTCTCTGAGTGTATCCTTCGCTTTTTTATGACTAGGTAAACATTTAATATGCACACAACATCCTGTATCAAAGAGTTCTCTGTCTTATGCGAAGAAACGCTTCCTTGTTTCTGTTATGGACATCCCATGTCTCTGTTTCATTTTACATGCTCCACCTCTTTCACTTGATAAGGCAGTTTACAGTTCCCTTTACCACACGACTCACAATTGCACAGATTTCCATGACAAAGGTGAACAGCAGACTTGCACAGATACACATTTGATGCTCACATCTAGTTCTTCACCCCTGCAGCTCCCCCCCTCCCGCCACAGAAATCCCTAACATTTGCTTTGTATACTTTCATATTTACCTACTCTAAATTTAAGGTGCCCATTGATCACTTGTTGGTCAGAAGTGTAGAAGCTTGCTTCAATCCTTTCTCATGAATCTATCTTCACTATCCCAAATGAAAACAATGTTGTCACTGCACTCAAATTTTTTCCAAATCAGTCATATATACTAAATTCCAGTAGGATTCTATTGTGCAGGGGAACCTCTCCATTTCAAAGACTGACCACTGACTTCTCTCCTGTGACTGACACAAGTCAATTATTTTTCTACAAAAAGACAGAACAATGTCTCCCTGCTCTCTGTACCTGTCACTCTTCTAGAGGTGCATCCAAAACCACCAAGTGGTTCAGTGTACACTACAAGCTCACACTATATTGTTGGTCCAATATGAATGCTAGCTCTTGGTTCAAGTGTCATGACTCTGCAGGTGTGATTTGCCTCTTAACAATTAAACTTTGCAATTCAGTCTTACACACATCTTGCTTGAGCTACCACGATTAATGTGATAATTAATACTCAGAACAAATACCCCACTGTTTACTACACAGTTTCAAAGAAGTTTAAAGAACCACAATAAGGAAGTCAAAGATGTAGTCATCAACCAGTCTTGTACATGCCTACTAAATGTAGAATTCTACTAAATGTAGAATTCTAGAAATACTAGAATTTTCCCTAACCAAGACAGACAAGCCTTCTGCCTTTTATGCATCCACTTCCTCACATGCACAGATTGAAACCACTTTTACCTGGAATAGTTACAAATAATATTTTCTTGTAGCTTCTTTCTTTGCCAGATTTGGTAACAATTTGGCAGTTGATGCAGTGTTCCCCTTCTGCTCACAAATAATATTTTGCCTTTCGTTAATTTTCTTGGGGAAAAAACAGTACTTGATGTTTGAGGATGCTGTATTAGATATTAAATGATCTTTTAATTGAGTTTGCAGTTACTGCAGTATAGTTACAAATTATGCCTATTTTATAAACATTTTCTATGGCCGCTTCATGCTTTACTGGGAACCACTCTGTCATACCTTAAATCTCCATCTAGTAACAACTACAAACTTGAGTGTGTGGTCCTTGCCAAGAATCTCTTCATTGCATAATATGTCCAGCTGACCAAAACAGAAAAGAAAGAAAAAAGGTGACAGTTAGTTCACTGGGACACAATATATGAAATACCATATTTCAGATGATATACAAATGTTTGACAAGGTTGGTTTTTTTTCCTCAAACACTGAAGCCATTCATTTTGTGGTTGCTCTGCAGACAAAAAAATCATACCAGGAATGAATAGAGAAGGCCTTTTCTTGTTACGTGCTGAAAATCACGTCTGTGCTTACCTAGGAAACACTGCATGAACTAGACTTAACTGTTTCAGCTTCTCAATCAGAGCTAATGCCATTTCCTGAGAGCTTTAGATGGCTTTAAAAAGGCCCAATAAAATTGCTGTGGATACAGAATTCTCAAATCTCCAAGACAGCTCTGTTACTTAAGATACTATGAATTTTTTTAACCTAAATTCAGCCAGAAGGCTTTCTGCTACAAAGGTATATATACTGTATTTTTGTGGTTTTTTTTCAGATACTCAGTATGTATTTTTACTCTAGCTCAGTGTTGAAAGATCTCAATATAAGAAATAGGAGGATATAAATATGAAGAAGCGAGAGTCCTATGACTAGTAAACAGCTGAATTACAATAGTGGAATATGAACTAAAAGAAGGAACATGCCTGAAGAGTGTAAGGTCCACCAGGGTGGCTTATATCAACAAGACTTTAGCACGCAACCCAGAAAGGCCTGACTGCATATGATTTGTCTAACATATATAACTGGCAATAACTCAAACTTTCAACAGTCTACAGCAATCAGCCAAGAACCCCCAAGCTTAAACCCTTCTACTATGTACCTATTGCTCAGGGCTTAGGCTGGATGTTAGGAAGAAGTTCTCCATGGAAAGAGTGATTGGCCATTGGAATGGGCTGCCCAGGGAGGTGGTGGAGTCATCATCACTGGAGGTGTTTAGGAAGAGACTGGATGGGGCACTTGGTGCCATGGTTTCATTGATTGGATTGTGTCAGATAATAGGTTGGACTTGATGATCTCAAAGGTCTTTTCCAACCTGATTATTCTAGTCTAGTCTAGTCTAGTCTAGTCTAGTCTAGTCTAGTCATTACACCACAATTTATGTACCTTTTAAGAAGGTAGGAAGGGATAGTAAAAGAATAAACAGAACTCCTGAAAATTTGTTCCTTCAGTAAAAGCCAAGCAAGCTGCTAAGAAACTGGCCCAGTGGAATGGAGGGCTTAAACATCCACATCCACACCCACAAAGTATCTCCTTTTGAACAGTGCTGGTATCTATGCTGCTGCTCAGCTACAGCCAGGTGTCAACCACTTCCAAGTCAGCTGAGGACAAGACAGGAGGTAAGTTTTTTTCAGGAATACAAGCAGAGTTTGAGGACATAATCCAACCATAATAAAGTGTGGTCCTTTGAGGTGTACAGAAGCTAGGAAGAAAGAGCGATACAGATGCAAAGTGGTGTTGAAAAGTTTGAGCAGAAAGCTGCTGTCACATTAGACTGGAAAGCAGATTATTGGATTTAAATGAAAATTCTTAATGAAATGCAGTGAACCAGTGACATAATGTGGGGTAGGGAGATGTCAAGCTGAGAGTCAATTGAGATGTCTAAAGTCTGTGGCCAAGACCGATCAAAACAGAAGCTGTATTCATATGTTTGCCACTGTTGATTTTGAATCTGAACTAAGAGAAGTGCAAGGCATTGCCTTTCTTTTTGTATCTTTCACCATATATTCTTCCCATGATTCCAAGTACCCCCTGCAAAGGAAGGGAAAAGTACGTATCTGATACCATTCTGGACAAGCTTCACTGAGAGTGCAGAAAGGAAAAAGTAATTTTGGTGATGTCTTTTATGCTGGCCTCCAGTAGTATTAAAGTGTTTGCTACCGCCTGTCCTCTGCACTGAGTGTGAAATCTCTCAAAAGGCGAGGTATCCGACTACAAGCTGTCAAACAAAGCAGCTTGCCAGAGTCCATTTCAACACATGTGAAAGCACATAACCAAGCCTTTTTCCTGAACTATTTCAATAGGGTCATGAGAAGACACACTGCAAACTAAGTGACAAGTCCTGCATAGATCCGAGAAAGGACAAGAAAATGGCTCTGTGACATATAATTCAAGAAACATTGCATGCTTTCTATTTTCTGAAAATTAGCTACATCTAAAAGACATTTTTTTGCCAAGGAACAATCCCATACCTGCAAAATCATTAAAGAAAATAGTAATATTACCTCATTAAAAGAAGAAAGGTTTAGTTTTTTGGCAATGAACTTCTTTAGATGCAAGACTGTTGCTTGTGCTGAGCAACGAATCCATTTTCGTTTCAATCCACGCAGTTTGCTGCTATTGCATTCCAAGCAGATGCTTACCTTGAAGAAGAAGCCAACAGTCAGGGTTGGCCAGAACAATTTTCTGCAGTTCTCATTATGTATGGCATGTGCAGTTTTTATTAATACAAGAAAGTGAAAAAGCATAGTACTAGTAATCCTTAAACTGAAATACCTGTAATCCTATGAAAAAAAGCAATTTCCAACAACTTGTCAAGTTAGTGACAAGCACTACTGTACCCAAAAAGGATTTAGATAAAACAGTTCAAGCAAGAATTTTTGGTATTGGAACAAGGCATATTCAGTCACAATTCATAGGCTGCCCAATATCTCAAGAGGACCATCCTACGCCAAAAGCTAGAGGGAGATAAACAGTAAGAACACCGTTGTCAATTTTTAATTATTTCTTCTATCATGTCTTGTTTTTAGTGCAACTGCTAAATTCGGTTTTAAACAGAATTTTAACATGTTTAAAAGATAATCTAAAGTTTAAAAACAATGCACACAAATGACATAATCAATTTTTTAAATTCTAGTGATTATCCTCCTGACAGGCCTAATTTCTATGCTTCTTTTCTCATGTCTTTTCTCATCCAGCTTTCTTTACTTAGACTAAGCTCCTTGTGATGATTTACTTTCTGAACTAAGATGACCTACTTCTAGGTACAATCCCTTTGAAAGTTGCTTTGTGTTATAATTGAAAGAAAATTAATCCACATTTAGTTTACTCTGGACATGCATAACTGGAAAGGGACATCTTATTTATCCCAAAACAAGGACTTTACCTTCAAACAGGCTTTGCATTTAAAAAATTAACAGTGAACTTCCCGACTTTCATACTATTTTCATGGTACGGGGCTAAGTTTAAAACAAAATCAATAGCAAGTTTGTAAAAGTACAAAAAGATTTTATTTGTAATTATTGGTATACATTCATTTTAATGTATCACAATAACACCGTGATAGAAGTCTGTGATGGTTCAGGCTGGGTGCTGGCCCCTGATGCCACTGCACAAGCTACACCTGGGATGTCCCAAAAGGGTCCAGCCCAGTGGGTGGGCACAGGAAGCCAGGTGTTTCATCCCATAATACCCTGCTCCCCTATAAAACATCAACAGAGGCTCCTCTCTTCCTCTTTCTTCCCTCACCGCTGCCTGAGTAATGGGGTGAGCCACCTCTCTTGGGCCTAGGCCGAAGGCCAGGCTGGGGTGGGGGTAGAAAGAGCCCTGGGAGTTTTGAGTGTATCCCCAGGTGGGGGTTGGATGTTCTTGGGTATGTTTTGGGATCTCTCTCTCTTTTGTCATGGTGCTTGTGGTTCTCTGTAAAACTTTGATTGTTTTTCCATTTAAACTTTGCACCATTTTTGCAATCTGTTTGTCTGAGTCTTTTTCTTTTGCCCACGGTTGGAGAATTGGCCTCTCAACCTACCACAAAGTCTAATAGTCTGTATTCAGAAAGCAAACAAATGCTTTGGAAACACACCAACAGTTGGAACTGTAAAATCTTAATTCAAATGTCCTTAACATATTCTCCATTCCTGCCAAAACCTAAGAGCTCACCTGTTCATCACTTCGGTGGTAATCATTATCTTCTTCCTGTTTTTCCTCAGAAGTTTCTTTGTTTGAACTTTCATCTGGTTTAGTTTCACCTTAAATAAGAAACCAGATGTATGGGATAAAACCAGAAGTTTGCAATGCTAATGTGACTAAACCATCATCGTTTAATATTGCAACATAGAATAAAGTTTGTTTCTCCCACATTGTGCTTACCTGCTTAAGCACCACTAGCTGCCAACAGCCCCAAGCACGAAAGAGAGCAAAATACATGAAGCACAACTTTTAGTTCTACTGCTAGCAGCCCAGAAGCTAAGTGATTTCAGTTTTGAAGCAGGCACTACTAATGGATATTTACTTCACCAAGAGTAATATGCTATGCCCCACTAAAAAGAAGGGATATAGCAAGACTCTTACACTCACTGCATTGTGCAGCATCATAAAGCAACCAGGCACACACCTCCAATAGGTCTGTTCATCAATTTACTATCTGTCACCCACCCAATACAGAATAAATAAAGGACCATTTACCATTTCGATGGGAATCTAGGTGCTGTTTTGTAGAACATGTCTCCCCTTTGATGTCCCCTGGAACTTCCATGCCCAGTTTGTGATAAAACTCCCTTTGCTTTTTCATTTCCGCTGTTTAAAATTGCAAATATTAATCCCTGTAATAAAGTTCTAATGCAATATTTATGAAGTTATTCCAAATCCTGTCCCTCTTAAGTGAAACAGGCTTGCCAAGAAGTAATGGTATTGTCAGTATTTAATACTCTTCAACTTCTGCTATTGTATCAAGTCACACCCCATCTTATTTTGCAAAGCCATCTGCAATGTTACTATTATAACATTCCTACTAGAATTAGAACAGATCCAGTCTCAAAGCGCAATACAAAGCAGCAATTGAAAGTTACCTGCTAAAGACTCACACAACAGTAGAACTTTCACCAAAAGTAAAAGCTATTTTACACTGCATTCTAGAAAGGTTTAAATACAGTTTAACAGGAAGTGTTAAAATGACATAAAAGAAGGAATACAGATTTCTATTGAATTTTTCTCAGCTCCTCCACCATTTCATCACCTGAATCTCTCTCTTTTTTCTTTTTTTTTTTTTTTTTAAGTGTTAAAGGAGTACATGCAAAAAGGCCTCTATAAAAACATCATACCACAACTTACCTTCTTGGAGGCCTGGCACAAGTTTGTACACAATGTCTTGCATTGTTCTGTCATGACTAGGAAGAAAAAATTAAAAAATAAAAAGCTGAAGTTAGCCATCTTAAATTCAATACATTCTGTTACTCTACTAAATTGATGTAAAAATTTCTAAATTCATCAAAAAAAGTTTCAGTTCTCCAATCAGTATGTATGTCAAATAAGAAAGCACAGCAATGTGAAACCTATTACAAACAAAAGTACATGCTAAGACAGAAAAATCAATGGAACTTTGAGGAAGAAGAGTCTTCAACATGGAGGATGACATCCCATCGAACATAGTCTTCTGAATCAAGACAAGTATGTGATTAAAAACCTCCACATTATTTTACAACTTTGAAGCAAATTCATTATTATTTCAAAAGCATCAAGGACATTTTGTTTCTTACTCCTACAGACTAACCTCTCACATTTCTAATTAATTAGCTCTCTTTACTAGGCTTCCACAAAAAAGCAAGAAAACAGTTCACAGAAAAAGTCCACAAGGATAACATCCTACTTTCCTCTCAAGAGACAGCATTTAAATGTGAGCAATACATAGCTCAGAAGCTTGTATAGATAGTGTGGCTCACACAAAAGAAAGATAATAATCCAAAAGGAGTTGGAGCAGTAGGACTGTTTTATAAGATTTCAATGCTGAGTTCTCAGTTCCCATTAAAATTCTGATTTAGTCTAAAATAAGTCACACTCAGAAATTAAAAAAAAAAAACCAATAAATTCTATTTGAGAAATAAAGACAGAAACATTGCAGCAGTCTTGGCTGCTGCAAGATTGTTACTCCAATAGAGCCTTCAATACCAAATCTTGCATAGGAGAAGTGACCTGAATGATTATTACAGTATCTCAGTATCGCCAAGGTTGGAAGAGACCTCAAAGATCATCGAGTCCAACCTGTCACCACAGACCTCATGACTAGACCATGGCACCAAGTGCCATGTCCAGTCCCCTCTTGAACACCTCCAGGGACGGTGACTCAACCACCTCCCTGGGCAGCCCATTCCAATAATGAATGACTCACTCAGTGAAGAACTTCCTCCTCACCTCGAGCCTAAACTTCTCCTGGTGCAGCTTGAGACTGTGTCCTCTTGTTCTGGTGCTGGTTGCTAGAGAGAAGAGACAAACCCCTTCCTGGCCACAACCACCTTTCAGGTAGTTGTAGAGAGCAATGAGGTCACACCTGAGCCTCCTCTTCTCCAGGCTAAACAATCCCAGCTCCCTCAGCCTCTCCTCATAGGGCTTGTGCTCAAGGCCTCTCACCAGCCTTGTTGCCCTTCTCTGGACATGTTCAAGTGTCTCGATGTCCTTCTTAAATTGAGGGGCCCAGAACTGGACACAGGACTCAAGGTATGGCCTAACCAATGCAGAGTACAGGGGCACAATGACTTGCCTATTCCTAATGCAGGCCAGGATGCTGGCTCATGTTCAGACGGCTGTCAATCAGCACCCCCAGGTCCCTCTCTGTTTGGGAGCTCTCCAGCCACTCTGACCCCAGCCTGTAGCTCTGCATGGAGTTGCTGTGGCCAAAGTGCAGCACCCGGCACTTGGATCATGCTTCTCATCACTTGATGTGAGCAGTGGTCACCCATGAGGGCACCAAGCTGGGGGCAGTAGTTGATCTGCTGGAGGGCAGAGAGGCTTTGCAGAGGGACCTCGACAGGCTGGACAGACAGGCAGAATCCAACAGCATGAGATTGAACACATCCAAGTGCCGGGTTCTGCACATTGGCCACAGAAACCCCATGCAGGGCTACAGGCTGGGGGCAGAATGGCTGGAGAGCGGCCAGGCAGAGAGGGACCTGGGGGTACTGGTCGATGGTAGGCTGAACATGAGCCTGCAGTGTGCCCAGGCAGCCAAGAGGGCCAGTGGCATCCTGGCCTGCATCAGGAACAGTATGGCCAGCAGGAGCAGGGAGGTCATTCTGCCCCTGTACACTGCATTGGTTAGGCCACACCTTGAGTCCTGTGTCCAGTTCTGGGCCCCTCAGTTTAGGAAGGATGTTGACTTGCTGGAACGTGTCCAGTGAAGGGCAACAAAGTTGGTGAGTGGTTTGGAACACAAGCCCTATGAAGAGAGGCTGAGGGAGCTGGGGTTGCTTAGCCTGGAGAAGAGGAGACTCAGGGGTGACCTTATTGCTCTCTACAACTACCTGAAGGGAGGTTGTGGACAGATGGAAGTTGGTCTCTTCTCCCAGGCAGCCAGCACCAGAACAAGAGGACACAGTCTCAAGCTGCACCAGGGGAGGTTTAGACTGGATGTTAAGAAGAAGTTCTATACAGAGAGAGTGATTGCCCATTGGAATGGACTGCCTGGGGAGGTGGTGGAGTCACCATCGTTGGAGGTGTTCAGGAGGAGACTTGATGGGGTACTTGGTGCCATGATCTGGTTGTTTAGGTGGGTTGGATTGGTTGATGGGTTGGATGCGATGATCTTGAAGGTCTCTTCCAACCTGGTTTATTGTATTGCATTTTATTGTATGAACAAATACAGAGATAGTGACAAATCAAGAGACAGAGATTTACAATTGACCATTACAATCTTTTTAGTAGTACTCTGCAAAGAATCAAAGCATTGTTAATTCTAAATTCACGTCATTTCAACCAGTAGCAATCCCAGTTGCAAAGCCTGGGATCTCCAAGAGTCACATATGATTCCAGAAATATTATCAAAAATATTTCAATATAAATGAGTAAATAAACCATCAATATTAGATCAGCATTCAGAACTGTAAAATAGGAGACACATTCCCTTTACCTACATTGCAGATAAAGGGAGATGAATAGGAGTGAAAGTATACAAAAGATAGATTGTGAAACCTCTGAATAACAATCTCTAATTTTAAAAATATACATCCAAAAGTATCTTGTAACTAGTTCAGGCAAAATACTTCTTTTGAAGTGTACTCAGTGACCAGAAACAATTATCACACTCCGTTTCCTGGTCCCTTTTGGCCCAAAACCCAAGCTTCTGAACTAAGGCACTGTTGTATTCCTGTAGCTTTAGCGAACGCAAACTTGCTATCCTAAGTGTCATTTATTCACTCTTGCCTACTGGCACCTTCAAAGCATACACATACATAGGGTATTATCAGTTTATAATACAGTGCATTATTAGTGTACTCCTCAAATGCAGAGATGGCATGACTAGTTTCAGGCTACTGAAATGTCTTGAGTTATGTCTGTATAGGACACCAACAGTCTTCAGACTCATCTTCTGTAAGTATTGCTTCAAAAATTGCTATAGAACTGAGAATGGCACACTGAAAACTACCAGAAATAAAAGCAAAGTCTTTATAAATGTAGGTATAACATGGCTTGTTATGCAACAGCTAGTGCAAATACAGTCACAAAGGATTTTCACCAACAAATGTAACTATAGTTCAGTAAAACAAAAAGGAAAGCACTGAAGGAAAATGAAAGAAAAAAATTTTCTGGGGAAAAAAAGTAAAAAAAAACACTGAAGAAACCAATGAACGATACCACATACATACTAAGCTAGAAAGTTAGTCTCTGGATATGCATAGGTGAAGGATAAGACTGCTCTGTTCACAAATTAAAGCCACTCTTCTAATATTTTTGCTGCCATATACTTACCAACTCCTGAGAAGTAAACAGACATTTGAAAGATTAACTGAACAATAAAGCTGACAATTATTACTCTCACTATTTTGCTGAACACTGAAAAGTACTGATTAACTGTAACTAATTATTTTGAGCATTTTATAATAGTGTAATTTAATACAATAGAATAAACCAGATTTCTACAGATGTTTCATTTATGCAACTTTTGCAACCCAAGCATACAAAATGAGGAAGTATCAGATTCCAGAATTATGAGATTCCAGTGAAACTCACACAGAGAATAAACAGTAAAATGCATTCTTTGCTTGTTTTTAATCTGGAAGAAGATAACTGATGTCAAGGAGTTTCAAATCTGTAGCAAAGTTTGAACCTGTATCTCTTCAGTCACCTTCAAAATTCCTTCTAAATGTTTAACATGCTGATAAGCAGTAAGAAAATGTAGGCAAATGCTGTGCTGTACTGAAGGGGCAGAAACGGTCTAGAGTGAAACTAGCTGCAGTTCAGCTCTCATACTTACCCTATGTACTGTAATGGGTGACTCTGATGTATAACAATTCTACAGGTTGGACAGGTGTTGTTTTCCTCCAAATATTTCACTAGGCAGCTTCTACAGACTGATAACAAAGACACTCATAATTAAAGAGAAATAAAAGATGCATAATGAAAAACGGAGTTTGTTTTTACACAGTTACAGAAGAGAATCTTACTGGAATTTACACAAAGCTAATTTTTCACATCATGTAAGCATGTTGTCTAGTCATGCAGAAAGTAATTTCTAGTATCTTTCTAGTATCTATCTGGTATCTATTCTTGATACTAGGAAGTGATGCACTATGATTAAGACACTTATAACTAGTCAGCCTTCTAGTAAAGCATACAACACACAATCCCACTACGGAATTCAGCAAAATTGCAATTTATAGCAAGTTAGTATCATATTGCTTGTCCCATTCAGCTTGCACATATGATGTAATAGGAAGCATGTGCCATTAAGAGACTATTTGCTTTAACCATAGCCACATATAAAAGTGAAGTGTACAATAAACCAAACACACGCACACACCAAAATAAATAGTCCAAAGCTGGTTTTTTTTTAAGAGAACAGAAAACTTTCATAAAGTGTACACCTGGATGCCATTTTTATTCCAGCTTTCACAGAATAATACACAGGTAAGCTTTGACCTGGAAAAAAAACTACACAGGGAGAGACCTTTCAGTATTTGTAGAATGTCCTGGTAGAAGTAGTAAACAGTCATTCATTACAAAGCTGCATGATTTTGGAACTGCCTCTATATACGCAACCTGTGTCTCATTCAAAGTAAAGTACTTACACTTCCTTCCCCTCCAGAAACAGGACTCATAGTATACACCACTACATGATAACCTGACTCCTTTAAGTTAAAACTCAAAAATGTAGAAAAACAAAACAGAAGGAGGTAAAAAGGGAATAGGGTCTTCTTAAATAGCAGCAGTTTCATGTAATCATGGTATCGCTGCACTCCTTTTTCTCACATAAAATTAAAGAATTTCTTTAACACTAGTGCCACCTACCTCTCAGACACGCTGTACAATTAAATATGTATCTGTTAATGCCAAAAAAATTACACAGCAGCAAACAATGCAGAGTAAATCTGCATTGCATCTACACACTTCACAGAATCACAGAATCAACAGGTTGGAAAAGACCTCAGAGATCATCAAGTCCAACCTATTACCTAATACCTAACACTTCATGACAACTAAACCATGGCTCCAAGTGCCACATCCAATCCTTTTTTGAACACCTCCAGGGATGGTGACTCCACCACCTCCCTGGGCAGGCCGTTCCAGTGGCAAATCACTCTTTCTGTGAAGAACCTTCTCCTCACATCAAGCCTGAACTTCCTAGGCACAGCTTGAGGCTGTGTCCTCTTGTTCTGGTGCTGGTTGCCTGGCTACAACCTCCTTTCAGGTAGTTGTAGAAAGCAATAAGGTCTCCCCTGAGCCCCCTCTTCTCCTGGCTAAACAGCCCCATCTCCCTCAGCCTCTCCTCACAGGGCTTGTGCTTAAGACCTCTCACCAGCTTTGTGGCCCTTTTCTGGACATTTAGGATTTCAGTAACTTAGATAGAGATCTTTGCACACTAAGCACAGGTCTCACACAGCAGTCTGATCCAGTGGAGCACCTGGAGTAGATCTGTTTCCAAAAGCCAAATCCCAGTCTTACCAGGTGAATGAAAGCAGAACCTAACAATGGAAGAAGGGACTGGTGTCTTGGGAAGAGTATAGAGACACCGCCCACTTGTGTAGGGATGGGGTGAACTTGGCAGGGGAAGCAAAGAATAGCAGTAAGTGCTTCTACAGATATGTCAGCCAGAAAGGAAGGTCAAAATATGTGCACCCTGGTGAGGAAGAGTGGCAAGCTGGTAACAACTGACAAGGAGAAGGCTGAGGTATTCAAAAGGTTTTTTCATGGGCAATCTCTCTTCCCACATCATGAGTGGATGAACCTCAAGGCATGAAGTGGAGAAGTGAAGTTCCTCCCACTGTAAGGGAATTAGGGAGAGATAGAGACCACAGGAGCAAAATGACTGAAAGGGACAGGGACTCGTGCAGCAGAATCCCTCCCACTGTAGAAGAAGATCAGATTTGTGACTACCTGAAGAATCTGAACATACATAAGTCTATGAGACCTGATAGGATGCATCCCAGAGTCCTGAGAGAACTGGCTGATGTCACTGACAAGCCACTCTCCATGATATGCATGGCAGTCAGGTGAAGTCCATGGTGACTATAAAAAACAGAAACTTTGTACCCATTTTCTGAAGGGTAGAAAGGAGGACCCTGGGAACAACCGACGTGTCAGCCTCACCTCTGTGCCTGGGAACATCATGCAACAGATCCTCCTAGAAGCTATGCTAAGGCATGTAGAAAACAGGAAAGTGATTCGAAACATTCAGCATCACTTTATAGAATCATAGAATCTTAGAGGTCAGAAGGGACTTCTAGAGATCAACTAGCCCTGCCAAAGCAGGACCATGTAGGGCAGGCCACATAGGAACACATCCAGATGGGTTTTGATTTTCCAGAGGAGACTCCACAATCTCTGGGCAACCTGTTCCCTTGCTCCATTGCCCTCACAGCAAAGAGGTTTCTCCTCATGTTGAAGTGGAACTTACTGTGTTCCAACTGACACTGATTGCTCCTGATCCTATTACTGGGCACTGGCGATGAGACTGTCAACTTCCTCTTGACATGTACCCTTAAGATATTTATAGACATTCATAAGATACCCTCTCAGCCTTCTCTTCTCCAGAATAAACAGTCCCAGTTCTCTCAATCTCTCTTCACAGGAGAGATGTTCAAGTCCCTTAATCATCCTGGCAGCTCTCTGCAGGACTCTCTCCAGCAGATCCCTGTCTTACTTTGGGGATCCCAAAACTGGATACATTATTCCAGGTGTGGTCTCACCAGGGCAGAGTAGAGGGGGAGGGGAGCTTAGACCTGCTGGACACACTTTTCTTGATGCACCTCAGGATACCATTGGCCTTAATAGAGCTACTTTCCAGCAGGACAACCCCTAGCCTGTGCTGCTGCATAGTGTTAGTCCTCCCCAGATGCAGGATTCTATGCTTATCCTTATTGAACTTCATGAAGTTCCCGTTTGCCCAGCTCTCCATCCTGTCCAGATACTGCCGGATGGCAGCACAGCCTTCCAGTATGTCAGTCTCTTCCCCCAGTTTGGTATAATCGGTGAACTTGCTGAGAGTACATTCTATCCCTAGGTCATTGATGAAGATATTGAACAAAACTGGACCATGGGAACACCACTGGCCACAGGCTTCCAGATGGACTCTGCACCACTAATCAAACCACCATGGGCAAATCCTGCCTGGCCAACCTTGTAGTCTTCTATGATGGAGTGATTGTATCAATGAACAAGGGAATAACTGGATGTCATCTATCTGCTCTTCTGTAAGGCCTTTGACACGGACCCCTACAACACCCTTCTCTCAAAACTGGGGATATGTATTTGATGGGTGAGCTGTTCAGTGAATGAGAAATTCACTGGATGGTCAGAGTCAGGATGTTTAGCTGGAGATCAGTGATGAGGGATGTCCCTTGGGGTCACTGGGACCAGTGCTCACAGGATCATAAGATTTAGGGATCGTAAGGGACCTTTGAAGATCATCAAGTGCAACACCCCTGCCAGAGCAGGAGCATAGTATCTAGCACAGGTCACACAGGAATGCATCTAGATGGGTCTTGAACGTCTCCAGAGAAGGAGAATCCACAACTTCCCTGGGGAGCCCATTCCAGTGCTCTGTGATCCTTACAGTGAAGAAGTTCCTCCTTATGTTGAGGTGGAACTTCCTGTGCTGTAGTTAATATCCATTACCCCTTGTCCTACCACAGGGTGCAACTGAGCAGAGCCTGTCCCCTCCCTCTTCACACCCAGCCCTCAGATATTGATAAACATTTATTAAACCCCTTCTCAGTCTTCTCTTCTCCAGACTAAAAAGCCCCAGCCTCAGCCTCTCCTCACAGGGCACTTGCTCCACTCCCTTAAGCAAACTGATGGATCTCTGCTGGACTCTCTCCAGCAGATCCCTGTCCCTCTCGAACTGGGGAGTCCAAAACTGGATGCAATATTCCAGGTGAGGTCTCACGAGGGCAGAGTAGAGGGAGAGGAGAACCTCCCTCCATCTGCTGGGCACACTCCTCTTAATGCACCCCAGGATAACACTTGCCTTCTTGGCCACAAGGGCACACTGCTGACCCGTGGATAACTTGTCCACCAGGACTCCCAGGTCTCTCTCCACAGGACTGCTCTCCAGCAGATTACCTCCCAGCCTATACTGTTGCAGTTTATTACTCCTTCCCAGATGCAGGACTCTGCACTTGTCCTTGTTGAACCTCATTAGGTTCCTCTCTGCCCAGCTCTCCAGTCTGTCCAAGTCTCAATGAATGGCCACATAGCTTTCAGGTGTCTCAGCCAAGCCTCCCAGTTTGGTGTCATGAGCAAACGTGCTAAGCAGACACTGTCCCCTCATCAATGTCACTGATGAAGATGTTGAACAGGACCAGACCCAGCACTGATCCCTGGGGAACTCCACTAGTTACAGCTCTCCAGCCGGACTTGGCACCATTGATCACCACTCTTTGGAATCTATTGTGTAACCAGTTTCTAATCCATCTCATCATCTGCTCTTCTATCCCCCACTTCCTGAGCTTAGTCACAAGAATGTTATGGGAGACAGTGTCAAAAGCCTTACTAAGGTCAAGGTAGACTATATTCACTGGTCTCCCTGCATCTACCCATTCTGTTACAACATCACAGAAGGCTATGAGATTAGTCAGTGCTGTTCAATGTTTACAGCAATGGCACAGACACTGATGGAACCCTCTATTAAGTTTGCAGATAACACCAAGTTGACTGATGTGGTTGACATGCCTGAGAGATAGGAATAGCACCCACAGGGACCAAGACAAGCTTGAGAAGTAGAGCCTCATGACATTCAACAAAGTCAAATGTAGGTCCTGCACCTGGGTCATGGGAACTGCCAGTATCAATATAGGCTGGGGGAATGAAGAGATTGAGAGCAGCCTTGCAGAGAAGGATTTGGGGGTACTGGTCAACAAAAAACTGGAAATAAGCTCACAATGTGCACTTGCAGCCCAGGAGGCCAACTGTATCTTGGACTGCAACAAAAGAAATGGCAGACATATCAAGCAAGGTGACTCTCCCTCTCTACTCCTATGAGACGCCACCTGGAGTACTGTAACTGGCTCTGTGTCCAGAGCAGGGCCATAAAAATCATCAGAGAGATGAAATACCTCTCATATGAGGATAGGCTGAGAGAGTTAGAGTTGTTTAACCTGGATGAAAAAGAGGAGAACTTACTGTGGCTTTTCAATACTTTAACTAGGTGGGCTTACAGGAAATGTGGGGGACTTCCAAGGTACTCATCAATATGAGTAGTGTGCAATACAATATATTATTTATTGGTAAACTATGGCTGTTTTCTGCAAAGGAACAGAAAATGAGAAATATTTTCAAATCTTTATTTGGAGAACATACTCTATGTCAGCTGTCACAGACAAGAGAACTTGGCATTTCATATTCCTTTAACAGGATTCAAGTTTGTGCAGTACAGCTTTAATGTTCTCTGCTTTGTTGAAGAAGCAAATAATAAGTATAAAAAGTAGTGTCTAGTAAAGCATGCATTATTGTGGCTGATGCAAAATAGATTTAATTTTATCCAAAACCCATTAAAACTTGTTGCACATCATGTTTAAAAAAGAAAAATTTAAAAAATCAAAACTTATCTCTTTAACTTATTTATACATCTACTTACAAGTATGTAAGCATTCTGTTACAGTAGTAGCATCAATCAGGTATCCATTGCACAGACGACAGGTTATATGGGCATTAATGTCCCAAAGCTTAATCTTTCTTGTTAGCATCTTTGGTGTCTGCAGAAAAGACATATCACAAAATAACACAGCTGTAGTGATCAGGTAAAAGTAATTTGGGAATAAATTCTTAACTAGAATTAATCCTGAAGTTATATTTATATGCCTTTAGGCTCTAATATACCATATATGTGTATGTATGCAGAAATACAATGATAGCACTAACTTTTAAAGGCCTTCAGACAAGTGAAATACTGTAAACCCTATGCTATTTTGCAAGTCAGAATTCCAACAGCAGAGAAAACAGTCTTTCCAGCTTGCTATCAACAAGGTCCTTTACCAACCAAGGGACTTGTATTTAAAGCGAAACCCTACTATGCTAGTCACCTAAGTCATCACATTCAGTCTAGTAATGGAGGGAAGAGGGGTTGGGGGTGGGAAATCACAAACACTTGGAGACAGAAAGATCTTCAGAGCAATTTGAGAACTGAAAGCATTTTGATAATTGAAAAGTCAAAATAACTTGATCTGATTTGGCATTGTAGATTTAATTACTTTTAAGCAGTTGTACTAGTATGGTTAAAGCATAGTTTTTAAGTTCTCTTTCAATAATGGACCTGAAAAGTAAGTCCCCTAAAATTCGAGTTAATTAAAGAACACATTACAAAATACAAACACATTACATATTACAAACTAATATACATCATAGCTGCAGTTTGTTGTGCTAAGAAACTTGAACTAAAATGTCTTGTCTCCTCAGAGCAAGGGATGGCCATTAAAGGTGGAAAAATCAGAAAATAAAAATTAAGATAACTCCAACTGCTTTTTAGAGAAAACAACACATAGAGAGCATGCCTTACCAAACAAACTGCTACCTGTCAGCTATACTTTATTTTTCAAAATATACTGAAAACTGTACAGTTACCATAAGCTGACAGCATTCACGTTAATTAAAGGAGCAAAGGAGAAGGTCAAGTGGCTTACAACCTATTGCATTTGATTACCACACTGCAGAAGTCAACAAATTAGTTCCCCCACCCAACCTCCCTACAGTGACTTTATTGTCCCTGCTCACAAGTACTAGTTTTCATCTAACTTAGTTTTGAACACATTTCAGAATTTGAATGGTGACACGTTTCTCAAATTTCTGATCTTTAATTTCATTTGCCAGATTCTTTTTCTGTGTTTAATGAGATGGTACTAAGCAAGAATAACTACTAAAAGGCAAAACTTTCTGAATAATCTGAACTATACCAGTACTGAAAATGTACTTTATATTTCCTTATAACCTAAGGAACAGCACATCCAACACCCACCCATTATAATCTGCATTATCCTATAAAAGAGTAAATACAAAGACTTACAGTTTTCATGGCTAAGTGAAATGACAAAAAAAAAAAGAAATTTAGTGAGATTTCTTAAGCTAGTGACTAGACATTACAGAAGTGCACCAGATGGGTCAGAATATATGCTAAGACACTGAACAGAACTAAATGGTACTTTATAGATCTATTCCTAACCAACTAAAATCTACCCACATATTAGGCCCTTGGAAGTTAGTGCATGAGATCTCCAGTTAAAGAAGCTACTGCATGTAACAAGTACATTTCTACTGCACAGAGGAAGAACTAATTAACACCACTCTTCAAGATGAGTTCAGGACATGGCTTAGAACTACTAGTTAAGTAGAAGTTCACCACACTGAAAAGCATGATTCAAGGCTGGCAAAAGAGAAATTAAGCTCCAAGGATACTTAAAAAGGCAGAATCAATACAACTGATAAGCAGGAATTCAAGAAAAGGTGCTCAGGATCACCGCAGCCTGAATCCAAATACTAATAAGGTAGAAATGCCAAATATGGTGAAAAATGAAGCAAACAAATTACTTACTTTCTAGAAAAACTGTGACAAGTTTTCCCTGCTACATAAGAGATACTACTCTCCTAAGAAATAAAACTCACAGGAAACAAAAACCAATTCATGTGGGGTATAATATTATGAGAACAACGAATGAACTATACAACGAAGAGGGTAAAAATACTATAAAATTGCAATAAAGCCCATTATGGCAGAAAAGCAAAAGAAGACAGCAAATGTAATACACACTTCGATGACTCAATGGCAAACAAAACTATATGCTTTTTAGCAATGGAAAAACATCTGTCTTCTAGAATATCCAGAACAAGCCTGTAAAATGAACTTTATGAATATTTTATACACTTTTCAAGAATGACACAACCCCCTCCCCACCTCTTACTAGATGTTCAGACAACAGAATCTGAGAAGAGTTGGAGGAAGCAGCAGAATAACAGGTTTTTCCATGGCATTAGACATTTCTGTTTCAAAACAAGACAAAAAGTACAGTGGGAGACTTCTCCAGAAGCCCCAGCTTACACTGCTAACTTGCAGTTGCTCAAACAAGAGAATAATCTCTTCTCTGCAAATGCAGAGGTCCAGACACAGTAGTTTTGAGATTGCTTGACTCTCCAGTAAGCAGTGCAGTTTTTAAAGTCTGTAAGCAAGCTTTCAGCACCAAACATCTTCTAGTCTCATGAAAAAAAAAAGAAAATTGGAATGCCTCTTTCATTATTCAGAACAGTTAACCTGTAACAATGGAAGGCCTCATTAGGAATAAAAAGAAGGCTGGGGAGGGAAAGGCCAGACTAGTTCATATCTATTTAGAAACAAAGAGAGGAGATAGCAGTAAAATAGCATATATAATAATTCAGAATTATTCAAATTGATATTATTCTATACCAAAGAGTCAGCTTCTCACAGAATCACAGAACATTAGGAGTTGGAAGGCACCTCTAAAGATCATCTAGTCCAACCCCACCTGCCAGGTCACACAGGAAAGTATCCAGCTGCATTTTGAATGGCTCCAGAGAAAGAGACTCCACAACCTCTCTGGGCAGCCTGCTCCAGTGTTTTGTCACCATCACAGTGAAAAAGTTTTTCCTTACATACACACGGAACCTCCTATGCTCCAGCTTGCACCCATTACCCCTTGTCCTATCACTGGGCATCTGAGAAGAGCCTGGCTCCATTCTCTGGACACCTAGTTTCAGTCTCCTCTTCTTCAAGCTAAAGAGACCCAGTTCCCTCAGCATTTCCTCATAATGGAAAGGGAGTAAAGACAACTACTAAGACATCTGGACTATATTCCTAATCAAAAACGAGGCAAAACAAAAAAACCCAAACTACTCACTGAGACAGGAGTCTAGCAGGGGATATGCATGTCACATAGTTAACGGGTTTTGTTCATGCTGTACTTCATCCAGTAAGCGTCCTTCTAAGCTCAAAAAGTAAGCAGTGTACCACAGATCTCTCTGCTAAGAGTGTCACCAATAAGGGAAGCTTGAATGCTTCAGTACAATCTTTCACCTTTTGGAGAGATTTAAACACTAAACACTATTACTCATGCAAGATTACAGAGAGGATTGGCAGAGGGTCATCTTAAAAGTATGGCCCTATCTTTTATATTCACACTAGTTAGGAATAAGTTGGCATACATGAGGCATACCTCTTAGAACAGCATTTCTTTTCAGAGTCTGCCATCCAGAGACCTGAAAAAACAGAAAAGTAGTCTGAAAGTTAAGATCCAAAAACCCACAAAATCCAGCTGCACAAAGTAATACTTAGCTCACTAAATTCACCTGATAGTATTTAAGTACCTTTATTAAGATAACAGTGGGGCAATGGCACTTCTGAGTAAGAAAAGACTGGATCCTCAGGGAAAAGAAACCCAAAACTTTAAAAAGCTGTAATAGTCTCTCCTACAGAAGAACACATACAGTCAAGGAAAATTACTTAAAAATCAAGTAGTTGTGTGACCACATGGTGGTGAAATGAAAACAAATTCATTATCTTCACCAATGACAGGGGAAATAACCAAATAAATAAGTAGAAACCTTGAATCATAGCCCATAGACTAGATGGTGATCAGTTTCTAAGAACAGAGATTTTTGGATTGAAGAACTGCAGCCAGGTGAGTATTCTTCTCAGTTTTCAAGCTAGACTTGCTGTATCTGCTCAGGGAGAAAGGGAAGGGGAGAAGGGAGGGAAAAAGATCTTTGCACTCTGTATCACCTTTAGCTGGAGGATAATCTTGCATTAATAAAACAGTTTGATAGAGGGCAGTTATTTTCATATTAAACTCATTCACAGAGGAAATGCTCCAGTGTTAGAGAGTATGACCACTTCTGTTGTCCTTCAGAAAAATAAAATAAAAATCAAAGGCATAGCCTAGAATTCATCATAGTATCATAGTATCATCATAGTATCAGTGAGGCTTGGAGGGGACCACAAGGATCATCATCATCATCATGAACCCCCCCGTCATGGGCAGGGACACCCTACACTAGATCAGGCTGGCCAAAGCCCCATCCAGCCTGGTCTTAAACACCTCCAGGGATGGGCCTCAACCACCTCCCTGGACAACCCATTCCAGGGCTTCACCACTCACATGGTGAAGAACTTCCTCCTCACATCCAGCCTGAATCTCCCCACCTCCAGCTTCATTCCATTCCCCCTAGTCCTATCACTCCCTGATAGCTTGAGAAGTCCTTCCCCAGCCTTCCTGTAGGCCCCCTTCAGATACTGGAAGGCCACAATTAGGTCACCTCTGAGCCTTCTCTTCTCCAGACTGAACAGCCCCAACTCCCTCAGTCTGTCCTCATAGGAGAGGTGTTCCAGCCCTCTGATCATCCTCGTGGCCCTTCTCTGGACACGTTCCAGTACGTCCATATCCCTCTTGTGATAGGGGCTCCAGAACTGGACTGATCTTACTCTTATATTACTAAGGGAATTATACATTCAATGATACAACAAGATATTCAAGACAGCACTAAGCACGAAGTTTAGTACAATGCAAATAAGAATCTCTTAGCAATTCAACTGTATCTTTGCATTCGGAGAAAAAACTGCTAATAACTGAAAGCAAAGCAGAGGTCCATGAGATGCTGTATTGTTGGAACTTACATAAAAAAATCCTCACTGAGGATGGGCAGCCCCTCATATGGACAGGACAAACTCCAGAAAGCATCTGCTACAATTAAAAGGTCTTTTCCAACCAGGTTTATTCTATTCTATTCCATTCTATTCCATTCTATTCTATTCCATTCCATTCCATTCCATTCCATTCCATTCCATTCCATTCCATTCCATTCCATTCCATTCCATTCCATTCCTACAGTGAAAAAAGGAGTCAGAGGTTTATCACCATCCCAACATCATAACATAAACTTCTGAGTAACATTTTTTGAAAGAATCTGTCATCCTTCATCCCCTGTGCTGTATGTGGCACATGCCAGTTATTTTTCTAAATACTTAGTGAAAGTTACTAAGGACATACAGCACTGAAACCTGAGTGACAACATTAATAGAAGTAGCAGGTATACCTCAGTTTGCCAGACAGTGTCATATATGTGAAAGTCATGGCTGTAAGGCAAAACATTACAATGGAACTTTGCTCAGACCCAAAACTTTCTGTGAGAAAGAAATTTCTAGATCTGTTACTTATGATGGCCTGCCATAAGCCTCATGCCTTTTAAAGTAGCTGCATGCAGATGAAATCCAAGTCAATGAACAAGCTGAATTAAACTCTAAAGACAGCCCTTGCTATGGCAGCATAGTTTAATCATTCTCAAAGATATCCAACAAACACTGGTAAATGAACCATTTAAATGTTAATTAAAATAATACTGAATTCTTAAATACTCTTAAATATTTCAAATTTCAACAGCTGTTTCCATCTAATTCCACAAGCTATATTAGCTGAACAGGCCTGCAAACACCTCATTCCATCAAAGTAGGATCAAGAAAGGGGTCCTGACATTGTGAACATAGCCACGTAACTAGAAAACTAAGCCTGGTTAAAAGGCAAGTCTAAGTCACACTTTCTGACAGCCACGTTGTGTTGTCATGATGTCAGATATTATGAAGAAGTACAAGCAGAGAATCTGTGCCTTTTCAGCTGGCTGGAATAAAACATAAAACCAGCCTGATATTGTAATCAGTTGCAATAGAAAGATACAAGCTCTCAATGGCTGAAGAGACAGGCCTCTATTCCATAAGTAAATATATTTAAAAGTGACTTACTTGAGTAAGAAGTTACTGATCTGCAACAGATCAAAACAATTAGTCATGAGGTGCTGGGTGACAGGTTGGACTTGATGATCTCTGAGGTCTTTTCCAACCTTATTGATTCTATGATTCTAATTATGGCTAAGGGAAATTAATTTTAAAAACTTACCAGTTTAATATAGAGTACCTTGAACTACTGCAAATCTTTTCATTACAAGGCAATGTATTTATGAGTCAGAAGTATATTTCAAAAGAACTGGAGAAGTGGTCATATTCCTACTTTTAATGCTAACAAGATCCATTCAGCCTAGAGTACTCAAGAGAATTGTGAGAATGTTATCTTGTCTGAGCAACTGAACATGAAGAACACCTTTTTTCAAGAGATGAAAGGATTTTAAAAAAATGTGGTTGCTTTGACTTCAGATATCTGAGCTTTTTACTTCAACTGTCAGGTTTATGCTGTTGAAATTGTACTTTCAAATGCAATGTATCAGTAACAAAAAGAATAAATAAACATACTAGCAATGAGAAGGTTGTGCTGGATTTAGCAAAATGCAGTAATACATGAAAATTTTTCTTCCACACTGAGTCTTAAAATATTACAAACTTCAGCAAGACTCTTCATGTTGTCTTCATAAAGCACAGATGAATAAAAGAAATAACCCTTTTTGCTCAAGCAGAAAGATACAGTCAAAAATTTAAATTTGCTTTAGCAAGCCAGGTTATGACGAACAGCCTATGTGCTATTTTTGAAGACTTACTTCAACTGAATAGCTATATGTTAAGGCAGCAAATACATCCTTCAACTGAATAGCTATATGTTAAGGCAGCAAATACATCCATGTATAACGCATTCAATTCATCACGTGTCAGTGGAACTCCTCAAAAGTCGTTTTTTCCCGTTTCTGGGAATGCAATACCACCACCAGATGGCGCCAGTGCCTAACTACAATAAAACACATACACAACCGAAAAATCATAGAGCTGTAGAATGCTCTGGGTTGGAAGAGACCTTTGGATGCAATCTAACTCCCCTGCAGTAATCAGGACACCCTTCCCCTCAAAAAGAAAAAGACATTAAACTCAACTTTTACCCATTGCTGTCTCTGTCTCCTTGAACAAAGATCTACTGAGCACAAATACAGCATGCAGTTAATTTGAATCTGTACAAATTTTGGCATTATTGTGAACCCAGCACTACTCCCAAAAATACAGAGAGCCATATACTTTCTGATGCATTCATTCAGGGGTTCTTGTTATTTTAAGTTTACCTCCTGTTGAGTGGAATACTTTAGTTTTGTGCCCATTTCATAGGTATGCTGAGCAATTTGCAGAAATCACATCACATAAAAACTGACAGTCCATGTTTCTCCAGTTCTAATGGAAATTAAGGTATTCATTTTTCATCACCTCAGAAAAACAAAGATAACCTGTAAGAATAGTAAAATACATTTTTCCACTTTTGTGTCTGCCTCACTGTTACACAGCTAAAACACTACTAAAAAGTGATATTCAATGGGTCCCAGAAAAATATTTGAAATCACCTGCTATTACTTAGAGAAAGGGTGTCAAATTCTGTTACAGTACTTTTGAAATTAAAGCCATTTGCCTTCCAGGCTACTTAAAATATTTGTTCTTTTCCTTTGAAAAGACTTAAGAGTGATGAACAGTTTCTCCACCAGTGAACACTCTGAAGGTGAAAGGCAGAGTGCCAAAGGAGACTTAAGAGAAAATCAGGTTGCACCTGGCAGCCCAAAAGCAGCAGTGCTACAGCAGGTCCAAGCTCCTCCATTCAACTAGTAGTGAGGCTGAGCACATATTCTCAGTAGGCACACAAATACAGGGCACACATATACAACACAGCCAGTGTCAACAGATCAACCAATACATACCACAGGTGAACTCAAACAGTGCCACCCTACTCCCCGTTCTGGCTGAACAGAAGGGAGGTTCAGTAGTGAGAATACATAGGCATGCTTACAATGTAGATTCCCTCAGCTTGCCCAGTAGCTGTCCCCTGGATTCCGGCCTCTACAATTGCTGTCACCTGTATGCACATGCCTTTCAGGCCACTGCGCCACTGCACATGATGGTGCAGTTGCTGGGGTATAGTTGCCGGTACACACACATGTGAATGCATACAAAATACAGCCTCTCAAAGTTCATGTTGAAGCCAACATGAACTTTGAGAGGCTGTATTTTGTATGCATACAAATATATAATATGTCATTTAGAAGGAAAAGGCTTAACTTATTATCACATCTCAAATACCAGCTGACTTTACAGATAGAAAAGTAGGTTTAACCACCTAACCATTCCACTAACACAGGACAGAGTGCACATAATTATCCAGATGAGTCACTACCCCAATGTGAGTCAACAGCCTGACTCTTCTAAACCAACACAGCATTCTCTCAGAACTTGAGTTTCTAGCCAATTACAACCCACTCCCAGTTCTTTCATAACCACTATTTCAAAATCACCATTAATTTCACTAAAGATCACAGTCATTTAGGTTAAAACAGACCCTTAAGAGCATCAAGTCCAACCATTAGCCTAGTACTGCCAAGTCCACCACTAAACTATGTCCCTTAGCACTTTGCTAAGAAAACTGATCCAATATGTGACAAACCTTTCCAAGATGTTTTTCCTGTATGTAATCTAAACCTCCCCTTACACACCTCATGTATTTGGAGGTACAGCCTCATCAGTGCCAAGTACAGTGGAACAATCACTTTCCTACTCCTGCTGGCCACATTTTTCTGATACAAGCCAGAACATTTTGGGTACCTTCAGCCATCTGTTGACCAGCACTCCCAGGTCTTTTTTTGCCAGGCAGCTTTCCAGCCACTCTTCTCCAAGTCTGTAGTGTTGTGTGGAGTTGTTGTGACCCAGCTGTGGGACCTGATACTTAATCTTGTTGAATCTCACACAATTTGGCTCAGCCTCTTGATCCATCCTCTGCAGAGCCTTTCTACCTTCAAACAGATCAAACTCCAACCATGTTGATGTCATCTGCAAATCTACTGTGGGTACATTCAATCCCCTTGTCTAGATCATTGATAAAATTACTAAATAAGACTGGCTCACAAGTGGAGCCCTGGGGAACACCACTTGAGACTATCCACCAGCTGGATTTAACTCCATTCACCAAAAGTCTTTGGGCCTGGCTATTGTGCTGGGTTACATCCATCCAGGGTTTGGGGGGAGGGTTGAGAGAGAGCCTTGCTTCCCCCAGGGGACAAAAGAAACCTGATGCAGGTGGACTTGGCTGCTCCCTCCCAGATGGATGGGTCCCCTGGGTCTAAGTTAGTCTGTTCCACTCCCCCTTCCTGTCCAGCAAGACTATAAAGGGGAGGACGTGGGGGCCATCTTGCTCTTTGCTCCTGCCTGAGAGAGTTGTTCGCCATTGGAATGGGCTGCTGTGGTGGTTTAGGCTGGGTGCTGGCCCGGATGCCACTGCACAGTCCACAACTGGGAGGTCCCAAAAGGGTCCAGCTCACTGGGTGGCCACAGGAAACCAGGTATTTCACCCATAATTCTCTGCTCCTCTATAAAACATCCACACGGGGTCCTTACTTCCTCTTTTCATCCCCCGTTGCTGCCTAGGTAAAATGGCATGAGCTGCCTCCCTTGGGCCTCCCCAGGCCCAAGGCTGGGTTGGGAGGAAAGAAAGAGCCCTGGGGGGGGGTTGGGTTGAGTGTACCCCCAGGTGGGGATGGGACATTCTTGGGTATGTTTGGGGATATCTCTCTCTTTGTCATGGTGCTTGTGGTTCTCTGTAAAACTTTCATTGTTTTTCCATTTAAATTTTCTACCATTTTTGCAACCCGTTTGTCTGAGTCTTTTCTTTTGCCTGTGGTGGGAGAATTCGTCTCCCAAACCATGACAGCTGCCCAGGGAGGTGGTGGAGTCACCATCCCTGGAGGTGTTCAAGAGGGGACTGGACATGGCACTTGGTGCCATGGTTTAGTCATTGTGTCTGTGGTGACAGGTTGGACTTGATGATCTTTGAGGTTTCTTCCAACCTTGGTGATTCTGGGTTATTCTGTGAAAGGACCCACAGTTGCTGCTAGCTTCCTGGTTCTGCCATGTGGTTGTCCTGATATGTCCCGAAGGGACAAAAAGCCTCAAAATGCTCTGAACTAGACAGAGGCAGAATCTAGTAGGTCTGGTTTTAGAGCCAGAATAAGCCAGGTGGGCGTGCTTTTCACCACGTTTGGAAAGAAGGCTTTCTATAGGTTGCAGTATCAGGGTTTTATCCCTAGACCTGTGTTGCTACTGGCCATTATTGTCTCGGGAAATCTCTAAGTACTGGCCCAAAGAGCCAGAGCCTTGCCTTGCAATTGTCCACGCTCTGGAAGGAACGACAAGCTTTGCTTGGAAGACGAACTGTGTTTTGGTTTACCCAGGCAGGACAGCAAAGACCCCTCGCTATTTTAGTGTTGTAAAGCCCAGGAACAGACACACGTCTTGCTGGGCTGAGAGGCGAAACCCCAGAGGAGCTGAGTCCCCAGGACAGTTTCATTTGACTGGAGCAAGGAGCAAGCACCGTTGCAAAAGGATTGCAGCAGAAGAACCTCCTTTCTATAAAGCTTTCAGCTACAAATCCTTCAGGAGCAAATCCTGCCTCAGCAATAAGCTGCAGACACCAACAGAAAGTGAAACTGTGCTCCTGCAGCTTCCACGTGGTCAACACCATTATGGTTTTGTCTAGATCTTAACGTGTGCCAAGAGGTATCAGGATCAGTCAGTAATTACAATATCTGATTTTTATAAGCATCTACTGAAGGTCTGTTGCCCTAGGGAATTCTGGAGTTTCCCCCTCCATCCCCCTGTGGGCAATCACTGGCTTCATTGCTCCCTTTCTTTACAGTTTAAAGTGCTGTTTGTTATTTCTGGATTTTGTACCTATTGTTTAAATTGTTACTTGTTCCTGCTGGTGAGGGATCTGTTCCATGACCAAACATCCCGAACCTGTAAATAGGTTTTATTTAATATTTTTCACAGGATTTTTTATGATTAATAAAATTACTGATTTTTATTAATTGCTCCGCTTATTGAACATTAAAATAACCTTTTTATTGACTATATCTGTGGTCAGGCCTGGTTTTCTCCCTGCCATATCCGCACCTCTCTAAAGGACTGAAATCCACATACATTGGGGGAAATACAAGGCCATCCAAATTTGGTTTTGTATATTTTCCTATTCATCCTTATTCCTTACCCTTGCAAACCCTTCCTGTTACTGTTACATACATATTTTGTTAAAAATTTACTTCTCCTACTTCCAAACCAACTCCAGATTATTTTTTGGTAGATTTGTCTCCAGTCTTTTCGGGTGCAGGGGGTCAGGATTTCTTGGTTTGTTGCTACTTTCTGAGCTCTTACCAGTTAAGGCTCAAACCACTAGAGCTATCCAGGCAGTTTTTTAGCCGGCAAAGAGTATGTCCATCCAGGTATCGAGAACACTTTGCCTACAGAACAGATTCCCAAAGGCAGAGTCACACAGCAAACCAGAAAGTAAAGGGGACAACCAGAATAGTACCTAAAGACTATTACTGTACTTTTCTCTATGAAATATTCACCAAGGCTTAGTCTGTTTATTTTAGTACTGTTGTGAAGAACGAGGGAAAAAATCAATCAACCCCCAAAAAAAACCAACAGAAAAAAAAAAACAACCTGTCCTGAGTGGTTTTTTTGATGTTACTTCCCCTCCTGTCTGAGTGTGAGGTGGGACTTGGGGGAGTGGGCTGTGTAAATCCAGGACACTCTAAATTCTTACTATTCACATATAAGTTTTAAACAATTTTTTAACATCAAAAGTCATAGAGTAGTGACTAGACATGTCAAGTAAAGTATGAACAATGTGATCTTTAGCCAGCTTTTTTGAAATTAAGTCTGTCAATTTATTTTCCAGAATACAGATTATGATTTCGTGTCCAGTTCTGGGCCCCTCAGTTTAGGAAAGATATTGTCTTGCTGGAGCGTGTCCAGAGAAAGGCAACAAAGTTGGTGAGGGGTTTGGAAGACAAGCCCTATCAGGAGAGGCTGAGGGAGCTGGGGTTGCTTAGCCTGGAGAGGAAGAGACTGAGGGGTGACCTTATTGCTCTTTACAACTACCTGAAGGGAGGTTGTAGCCAGGCAGAGGTTGGTCTCTTCTCCCAGGCAGCCAGTACCAGAACAAGAGGACACAGTCTCAGGCTGCGCCAGGGGAGGTTTAGACTGGCTCTTAGGAAGAAGTTCTATACAGAGAGAGTGATTGCCCATTGGAATTGGCTGCCCGTGGAGGTGGTTGAGTTACCTTCATTGGAGGTGTTCAAGAAGAGGCTTGATGGGGTGCTTGGTGCCACGGTTTAGTTGTTTAGTTGTTTAGGTGGGTTGTATTGTATGTATTGTATTGTATTGTATTGTATTGTATTGTATTGTATTGTATTGTATTGTATTTAGGTGGGTTGGATTGGTTGATGGGTTGGACGTGATGATCTTGAAGGTCTCTTCCAAACTGGTGGTGTATTGTATTGTATTATTGTATTAATGGTAAAGTCAGCCAGCTGGTAATTGAAAACAAAGACAACCAACCAACCAACAACAACAAAAAAAAACCCCAAACAAACAAAGTAGGGACTCTAATAACAGACTAACCAAGTACTACTCATTTCTTTCATCTGTTATGCTCAAGAATACATTGTTGGTTTTTGGAGAGACCTGACTAACAGGTTAAAGAGAAACTACCTGGAGGGTAGTAACACCATTGCTAATTGTATTAGGATGGTTTGAGGAATGTCCTTCACTTTTGCAATGCAAAGTAAAAGACACCACTGTTAACAAATAACAAGTAAAAAGTGACATAACGTTTTGAGATAAAGTAGGTGTAATAACCAGGGCACAGCAGCATTAAATCTTACAATGTAATCTTCATTCACCCCACATACTTACATTTTATGGTACACCAAGAAGATTGATGTGATACTTTTCCATGAATCATCTGCTTCTGTCTACAGAAAATGAATTATGCTCTGCAGTAAGTTGTCAAAATACTGAAGATGACACTTTAAAATTTTGGTCTTGCCTTGTATTAGTAAAAGATGTAATGTGGGGGAAAAGCGACTTCAGTAAGGCAAGAGAAGTAGCAAGGCAATTGAAGACAACTGAATGACTCAAAATTGGATCCTACATACCTTCACACCAATTTTGGTAACTTGTTTACAGAATTTTACATTGCAGAGAGGATTGAGGAGCATCAACCCCAACCTCCTCCCACCTGTTACAGGAATTAACTTTCTTAGAAAATAACTAAATGTAAGAACTATCAAAATGTTGAAAGATATTTGAAAACCCCCAATGCAACAGAGCCATTCAGTTTCAGTTCAGCATGTAATCATAAAAAGCTCAAACTTAATAGACACACTTAACACCAGAGCTGGATATTAAGACACCTTAATATGAGGCTTTATTTAAGTATTTTCTCTAATACACTGCTTAGATTTGGAGTCTGTATTAAAACTGAGTCCTTATTAAGAGTCCTGAATAGTCCAACAATCTGCTTGCTGAATTGTAGCTAAGAATGGTCACACTACCAACCCCCCAAAGTGTTTGCAGCTGGAGATACATAAATTCCTAAATTACAGAAATCAGTTCTTTAACTTTTCACGTGACAACACATGCATATAAAGTACTGAATTAAAGAAGACTTTCAGAAAATCAAGTAAATAATTAACTGCAATTCCTTTAACAAAATTAAACTAAATACAATCAATACCAGTTTGTCAGTAAAAAGGCTAGAGAGTTGTAATACTCAGTATTTTACTGTACTTTAAAAACTCATCTACATCTGCCTGTTAGCAGGACATCAACCCTACACTGAAGACTCATTTTGTGTAAACGTTGTCTTACTAGATTCATAGTAGATCTGAATTCATTGTCACCATGACCTAGAAATATAAAATCCCCCATAAAGAGTGCTTTCCATCCAAATCTGTGAAGTTTCAAGCATTAGCAGTATTTACTGCAGCCATAATCAGCTATATATTAACTCAAAATGTGTTGCGGGTCAGGAAATCACACAGAATAACTAAGAGTAGAGGTTGGAAGGGACCTATCTAATCCAAGTCCTCTGCTAGAGCAGGATCACCTAGAGCAAATCACACAGGAACATGTACAGGAGAGTTTGGAATTCCTCCAGAAATGCAGAGTCCACAACCTCTCCAGGCACCCTGTTCCAGTGCCCAGCCACCCTCAAAGTGAAGAATTTTTTTCCTTAGGTTTATGTGGCATCTCCTGCGTTCCAGTTTGAGTCTGTTGCCCCTTGTCCTGTCACTGGACACCACCACCTGACTTCATCCTCCTGACGCAGTTTGCTGTCATGTCAATTTTGTAAGCCATTGGCGAAAGACCTTCTGAAATATCATTCAGTTCTAGTTGAATGCATTAATAAAGAGCAGCATGAAACTAGACCAAGTACGGGAATTAGTATTGCCACTAATTAGGAGAACACAAGAGTGTTAATGAAAAAAACCTTTTCTTAATTCACCCACTGCATCCTGGTCTCAGAGAATAGTGTGACTGCTACTTATAAGCAGAAAGCACAAAGAATTATTTAAGCTATAAATATATGATGGGAAGAAAACGTGCATAGATTCTGGAAGAGTTAACTTTAGGAGGACTTTGGAAAAATGTTCCCAAGTATCTGTAATAAATCTTACGCTTTGGTTAATGCAGATAATCAGGAACCTTCTTTACTTACCTAGAGACGGTAGGAGATGGTGGAGACATTAGCAAAGGTAACTAAATGATCCAGACAAGGTTTCAGGCTTTTATTGTTTCTCTAAGATGGAGCACCTCATACAGCAAGGTCACCACAGACTCTGGAAGATGACAATAAATACATGTTTTTCATTTTCAGTATGCCAACGGCAGATCAACAAATCAAACTATGTCATATCTCAACAACTTAATTTTCAGTGCATCCATTATTAATCCTGTCTTGTAAACCTGTAACCTTTGCAAATTGTTCTTGTAGAAACCCACTACAGAGTTATGTTACAGGAGTGTACATAAAGAAAGAAAACAAAAGCACACTTAAAATGTACAAAGGGGAATTCAAAAGAGCAGAGAAATTAAGCAACCCACTTTGGCCAAGCTGGAGACAGGTTTTGGCATTAGCTGCTTTCAGGTCTGCAAGTGAAACAGAGTTCAAAGAAATACATGAGCAAGGCTTTGCTGACTTCAACCAATGAGGTAGCTAAAAAAATTTCTGTTCTTTAAGGGTATTAAGATATTATGTTGGAGTTTTTTGTTAACATGGTGATTTGATATTTTTGCTCAGAGAAAGTAGGCATCTCAAGAGCAGCATACCAGTCAGGGTTCCTAAATTGTACTGGTCTTCTGTATTAATATCGTAAAGCTAGCCTGCAAATCTCAGAAAGAAGAAAAAATGAATAAATTTTGTTAGTTTTCTTGAATGGACATTTAAAATGCCAGTGAGCACATTACCATAGGAATACAGGAATGTTTAGTATTGTGAAGCTATATCATTTAAGACAGGACAGCTTTAATAGACTTTTCCTACATCAGTCATTCAGATGCAAATAGCTAGCCAGTCAGATTTCACACTTAAGATAGAGAATTATCATTAACACTAGATTTCAACTATCAAGATCAGAATTCTGAAGTTTAGAACTAGTGCTAAAGTGCAGCCCAGAAAACCAATTGTATCCTGGGCCTCAAGAGAAGCATAGCCAGCAGGTTGAGGGAGGCGACTGTCCCCCTCTACTCCACACTGGTGACACCCCACCTGCAGTACTGTGTCAAATTCTGAAGCCCCTATATTGACATGCTGGAACATTTACATAGAAGGGCCACAAAGATGATCAGAGGGCTGGAGCACTTCTCCTATACAGAAAGACTGAGAGAGTTGGAGCTATTCAGTCTGGAGAAAAGGCAGCTCTGAGAAGACCTTATTGCGGCCTTCTGTATCTTAAAGGGGGCTATAAGAAAGCTGGAGAGGGACTTTTTAGGATGTTAGGTACCAATAGGATTAGGGGGAATGGAGAAAAACTGGGTAGATCCAGATTGGATGTTAGGAATAAGTTCTTCACCACGAGGGTGGTGAGACACTGAAACAGGTTGCCATGGGAGGTGGTAGAAGCCCCATCCCTGGAAGTTTTAAGGCTGGATGTGGCTCTGAGCAGCCTGATCAAGTGTGAGGGGATTTGTAACTAGATGATCCCTTCCAACCCGACAATTCTATAATTCTACGATTCTTGGTTAAAGGAAAACTTGACAATGCTGAAAGGAAAAAGATGCACTACACCACTGGTGAAAAATGAACGTTGTTCGGCAATAGCAAGCCATGAGCTTTGCTCCACAGCCTGTGAAACCACATAATTTGCCAAATAATCACTAGTTTAATTACATTCGAATTATTCTTTACACTCTACCATTTGGAAGGGGAGGCAAACCATGGAATGTTTAGGGATGTTACTAGGACATGCAGGAAGAAAATTAGGGAGACAAAAGCACATTTAGAGCTTAGACTGGCCTCTGCTGTGAAGGACAACAAAAAATCCTTCTATAAATACATTAATAGCAAGAAGGGCAAGGACAACCTCCACTCCTTGGTGGACACAGAGGGGAATGTTGTAACAAAGGATGAGGAAAAGGCAGAGGTACTTAACACCTTCTTTGCCTCAATTTTTACTAGCAGGGCAGAACGTCTTCCAGACAGATGGCCTGCAGAACTGGCAGAAGGAGCCAGGGAGCTGCATAGTTTCCCACTGTTCCAGGAGGTAGTTAGAGATCTTCTCAGCTGCTTGGACCCCCACAAGTCCATGGGACCAGATGGGATCCATCCTAGGGTGCTGAGAGAGCTGGCAGATGAGCTGGCCAAGCCACTCTCCATCATTTTTCAGCAGTGCTGGCTCACTGGAGAGGTCCCAGAAGACTGGAAGCTGGCCAAAGTGGTGCCCATCCACAAGAAGGGCCGGTTGGATGAGCCAGGGAATTATAGGCCTGTCAGCCTGACCTCAGTGCCAGGCAAGATTATGGAACAGGTCATCTGGAGTGCAATCACACAGCACTTACAGGATGGCCAAGGGATCAGGCCTAGCCAGCATGGATTTAGGAAGGGCAGGTCCTGCCTCACCAGCCTGATCTTCTATGATCAGGTGACCCGCCTGGTGGATATGGGGAAGTCTGTGGATGTAGTCTACCTGGACCTCAGCAAGGCCTTTGACAACGTCCCCCACAGCAAACTCCTGGCCAAGCTGGCAGCCCATGGCTTGGACAGGAGCACACTGCGCTGGGTTAGGAACTGGCTGGAGGGCCGAGCCCAGAGAGTGGTGGTGAATGGTGCCACATCCAGCTGGCAGCCTGTCACTAGTGGTGTGCCCCAAGGATCAGTGCTGGGCCCCATCCTCTTCAACATCTTTACTGATGATCTGGATGAGGACATTGAGTCCATCATCAGTAAATCTGGGGATGACACCAAGCTGGGGGCAGGAGTTGATCTGCTGGAGGGTAGAGAGGCTCTACCGAGGGACCTCGACAGGCTGGACAGATGGGCAGAATCCAACGACATGAGATTGAACACATCCAAGTGCCGGGTTCTGCACATTGGCCACACCAACCCCATGCAGGGCTACAGGCTGGGGGCAGAGCGGCTGGAGAGCGGCTAGGCAGAGAGGGACCTGGGGGTACTGGTCGATAGTAGGCTGAAGATGAGCCTGCAGTGTGCCCAGGCAGCCAAGAAGGCCAATGGCATCCTAGCCTGCATCAGGAACAGTGTGGCCAGTAGGAGCAGGGAGGTCATTCTGCCCCTGTACACTGCACTGGTTAGGCCACACCTTGAGTACTGTCTCCAGTTCTGGGTCCCTCAGTTTAGGAAGGATGTTGACTTGCTGGAACGTGTCCAGAGAAGGGCAACAAAGTTGGTGAAGGGTTTGGAACACAAGCCCTATGATGGGTTGAATGTGATGATCTCAAAGGTCTCTTTCAACCTGGTGTATTGTATTATTATTATTATTTCCTTTGTCTCATGCTGAGGGTACAAGATAATTTCTGATCAATTGGGAAAGGGTCTTAAAATTGTCAAAGTTCCCTAAGTCCTTAAAATTGCTACAAAAAAAGACAGCATTACCTCAGAAGTGACCTTCATTTCATGAATTAATATTACTACAACCTTTTGTATATAAACTTGTCTCACTATCAGAAATCGAAACCACTGCTGGAGGCTGGAAGCTTTTCTTTGAAAGACTGCTCTTAACCTGAGCACCAGGTTGAACCTTGACAAAATGTTATACAAACTTTTGTCACATACTGGAATAAAATGTTCCAACATCCTCCCTCTTCAGAATTTAGAGATAGAAGCTACAAGCTTTAAAAAAGCACTTTGTTTCAATTCAGTACACATGTATCAGGAGACAAAGAGATCCTTGACTTACAGTAATTCAAAGTTAGTCAAAACCAGCCTTGATTCTAATGAAGAACAAATGTCCCTTAAAATCAAACCTTCAGTGAGATTCTACTGTCTAAACCCACATAATTTTTTTTTAATGTTTAATATTCACGCACTTCAGAGAAAGTAATTTAAGACTTGACTGCAGCTTAAATGGATGGTAATCTTCTTTACTATGTCCTCTGCAGAACAGAGGAACAATTCAAAACACCAAGTGACTTTTTGTTGTCATTTGAACGGATGCAGTACATTTGACTGATTGCTCTATGACTACAATACCACATTAACATGCACTTGAAAAGTTCACCACAGAGCAACAAGAAGCCTTATAGACTTGTGCCAGCAGCTCCTAACCCCCAAAGTTTTGGTGATCTTTCCCCTCCTTATTCCCATTCTATATGTTCTGTTGTTGAAAAACCTTACTCCTACATCGAAAACATCTAGTCACAAACCTAAAGATTTGAAAGGATCTGAAAAATTGCATATCCACAACTTCAGTCAAAAACTTTCGGTGATGAAAACCTTTAACTTCACTGAACTGTCTAGTAATTGCCCCTCTGCTGCTGTAACAGAAAATGAACATTACTAGAATTATCCCATACCTTGCAAACAGTTCTTTCTGTGTTCTTTCTGGATCCATATGCACAGTTCCATATTGGAAGCCATACTGGCTAGACTTGCACACCATACAGACGCACATAACCAGCTTGGATTTGCTGGACAAAGCTCAAGCGAAAAAAGACATATTCTATTCTATTCCTTAGACAGCTACCCATGAAACATACACCCCAAAATGAAAAGGAACTTTCTTCTTTTGCTCTTTGAAACCTCAGGCAGGCTTTACTCAGCTCGCACTTCTCACATTGTTCTATCAATCAGCTCTTATGGATACTTGATTCTTCAAATTGTAACAGTTACTTTATCTTTCTTGAACGCTTGCTGCTACAGCTCTCTTTGGCTAGGCACAATGCCAGCCTTTCAAGTTGCTGCAAATATGAAAAAAAAACCCAACCCAACAACCAAACAAAAATTGAGCTAGCACTGCTTATTCAGTATTCAATTCTATAGCAAGATTGTAATTAATAGAGCATCATCTCTATTGAGAACTTCCCATCAAAAATGTTCAGTTCTCTCTATCTACCCATATTAAATTGCCTCAGTTCTTATCCTGAGGTCTTGAAACATCAGTTTTGAAAATATTTTTTCTCTCCTTTTCTCTCTTATAAGAAATAAAACTGTTAAAACACTGAGAAAGGAAAACAAGAATGCAGTACAAAATCAGGACCATCTGGCCTGGGGCCCAAGGGTGTTGAAACAGAGGAAAAGCACCAGAGGCTTGCATGTGTTACCTACAAAGAAGTATACAAGACTTCTCTTAAAAAATATGGTAGAATCTACTATGAAAAGCTTCGCTTTTGTTAACGAGGAGACATACCAATAATTTCAATTATACATCAATCCATTAACAGCTCAAATAAAGCTACACTTGTCAATCACTGTCAGTGCAAGCAGTACTCATAGCCTCTGAGGGTTACTCCTATAGCTTTTAATTCTCTGTCAATATATCTGCAAAGGACTGGATTAATCATCTACAAATTTACTTATTGATTCCATTATCGTGGCGTATTTTTTTAAAGCATCCAAGCAATCTCCCCTCGCTGTTTTTAAAAACATTTCACTTTGTTCAGTGTAAAAGTGTTTGCACTGCTAGACATTCTGAACTTCAGAGAAACAGCTTTGGGTCTTTACCAGTATAAATCCCACTGATTTTAAAAATGAAAATTGTACAGGCTTTAAGCTTTGGATAAAATTTAGACAGTGCTGCTAATTTTACAGCAGACAGTACTCTATAAATATTTCAGATGATACAAAGTATAGTGAGTGAAAAAAGAAGAGAACTCTGGGTTTATTATGCAAGACATACAACTTTAACTAGATGCTAACACAAATGAAACAGAATCTGTTTTCATAGTGACTGTTTTCATAGTGACTGTTTTCAATGTTTTATAGGAAACACCTGTTGTAACATCATTGCTTTAAGATGTCAAGTACAACAGGAGAGGAAAGAGGGAGATACTCAGATCAACTACATTGGCATTGTTTATTACAAGGTCTGAGCTATACCAAATAGGAAGGCAGAGCCAGTTTCCTTAACAACTCATTTCCAACACTGCCTAGCTCAGCATAATGTGAAGAACCCGACAGTGACAAAACAAGATGTGAGGTCTACTATACCTCTATTTTGAGTTCCACAAGCTTAAACTAGGCCTCATAAAACAGTCTGTGCCAATCCCTGTTCTATTTCTATTAAGCAATTGTCTTTCTGCTATGCATGTCTGGCCCTAAACATATGCTCAGCCCTTTCAAAGAGCTGATTCAGTCCAAAACTAAGCTAAGATAGAATTACATACTTGCCCAAAAGTTCCAAAGTGCAGAAGACCTCATGAGGTGATAAAACCCCACATCAGTACATCTTTACTTCTCATTGATAAACTGACTGTACAAATCAACACAACCTAAGTGTGACCGGTTGATGCTATGCCTTTAAGAAAGAGACAGTTGCTGAACACTCTGGCTGAATGTTTTTGATATTTGAACAAAAACAAGATAGTCTAAACTAATTTCATTGGTGGCTTGTGGGGGGCAGTTTTGAGTTTGGGTGCTGTTGGGTCAGTCTGTGTCTGGTCTGGGTTCAGGCTGGGTGCAGTCTGTGCTTCTCTCTTGCTGAAGCAGGAACGGCCTTGAGTTAACAGCTAACCAGATAAGAACACTGATTTTGCATGTGCTTTTTAGCTAACAGAATTTTTCTTCCTTAATTGCCTTTCTCTCTCTCTCTAACCCTTTTTGGGAAAAAGGGGGAGGTGGGGAGGGAGAGAGGGGGGTTCAGGGAACCCCCCTGGCCGGCTGGAGGGAAAAGGTTTTTCTGCATTGTGTTCATTGTTGTATTTTCCTGTATATATTGTAAATATTGTATATTTGTGTATATATTCATTGCATTCCATTTATGCTTGTAAATATAGCTTTCATCTGCTTTTCCGACTGAGCTAGCTGTGGTTTCTTTCCCTGTGTGTGGGGAGGGAACTTTCTCACCCCACCACATACATATTTTTAATTGGCGGCCCAACGCGCGGCTTGTGGATAGTTGCTGTCCAGAAGCAGAGCACAAGTAGCTTGATTTATTGTCTGCTCAGGTCGGAGTTGCAAAGATGAAAGTGTTTTGGATTTTAGAGCGTCTGTTTTTTTCAATCTTTGGGGTCCTTGTCTATAAGCATGTCCTGGGATTGATTTTCGATCGCTTAAGCAGATACTTGATGTATAAATTGTATTTATGGTTTAAGTATAAGATTCAGCTTCTTTATGATCGGTGCCTGGGATTCTTTTGGCTTAATAGATACGGGAATGTGACCTCGACTACTCTGCCCATAGAGATAAAGGAGTTTAAGATCCCAGTAGGTGAAAGAGTAGTTTTAAGTGATGGCTGGGATCCAAAGGTGATTTATTTGATGTGTGCAATCCTGCTGTTGGTGATAAGCAATGCGTACTTGTTTTATGCTCTGTACCGGGAGAAAAAAAGTGGCTAAGGCCTGCTTTGTAATTAGGCGTAGACCCAAGAGGAGAAGGAACAGCTCTAACTCGACCCCAGGAATATCTAGTGATGAGGAGAATGGAGGATCTGTATCAGTTAAAAAGAAAGCTAAAAATTCCATCGGAAAGGCTGCTCTGAACGGTGCTGTTGGTGGTTCTGGCAATCAGCCAGCTGCTGCGGCAGCGGCAGCGCCTAACATGGCGGCTCCCCCGTCCTCGGCAGCCATTAATGCGGCAAAGCCAGTTCCTCCTTCTTCTTCAGCAGGACCGGAAGTGTCCTCCACAGCAGCTGATCCGTCCCAAAACCTGTCAGCTTCTGTTAAGCCAGCTGTAAATTCAAACACAGCTCCAGTTAAGCAGGTAGCTGTTTTAACTACAAGAAGTGGAAAGGGCAAAGCTGATTCAGATGCTGATCCTGGTGAGGGACCTTCTGCTTTAAGAGACCCTGCTGAGGAGGAGGAGAAGATTTGTCTTAAAGATATAGCTGAGTTATTGAGAACATCACTGGATGGAAATGCAGGGCAAATTGCTGATAGCAGGACAACAAGAGGTGGTACACCTGACCTTAAAGAGATTCTTAGGAGAGTGACAAGGAGATTAATGGGGCAACAAGTTCAGGAAGAGGAGGAAGAGGAGGAGTCAGATGACATTCTTGGCTGTTCTTCACCAAGGGAAGAGATAAGGAATGTGCGTAAAGATTATATCAGAGCAGATAAGGAGCCAATCCTAGCTTGGCTTGGTAGATGCTATGATACAGGTGCTCCAGCTCTAATGGTTGGAGACAAGTCAGCAGCTCAACTAGGAACTCTCTCAAAGGATAATGGAATAGATAGACATCTAGGCCGGACTCTCGGTAAGGTTACTCTGTGGATACGCCTTTTAATGGCAACCCTCATGAGATATCCTTCCCGAGATGATCTCCCATGGAATCCTAAGCCCTGGACTACCATAGAGGAAGGAATTAAGCGTCTGAGAGAATTTGCTGTCAGAGAGGTACTCTATGGTGACCATGAGACTCTGAATCCTGATGAAATTCCTGTAGGAACTGGTCTTGCTAAAAAGCTCATCAAACTTGCTCCTCCTAATTATGCAAATATCCTGGCAAGCAGAATTGTGGCAAGAAACTATGGCGGAGCTTCTCCTACGGTTGGCCAATTCACTGATCAAATGAGACAATTGGAGGATAGCATGACACGTGTTTCTTGGGTTTCAGCCATTGAAACTCTGTCTGGTGAGATAAAGAATTGCATGAAAGAGATGAAGGATGAAATTGTAAATTCTATCTCCCAATTGGCACAAAGAGATAATTCCAATTCTTCCTCCAGGTGGATACAGGTTTCCTCTGTGAGGAATAGGCGTCCTCCAAGGATGTCATTCCAAAACAGGGCATTCCAAAACCGATCCAACCAAAACAGACCACCAAGGCAGTCACGTGGAAGTATTTGGATAACTCTGCGTGATCAGTTTGGTGAGAACATGAACAGATGGGATGGTCAACCAACTGCTAATCTTTTCAGGAGACTGAGGGAACTGCAAAGTGGCAGAACCCGAGGTAGCAATACCAGAAGGGTAGCTGTTACTTCCACAGTTCCCCAGGACAACTATAGTAGCTCCAACAGTGGCTCCAGTTTTAACACTGCACCATGTGCTCATTGCACATGTGGGCATGTTCCCCATAACTAGGGGTGCCCTGCCTCCCGCCAGGGGGAGGAGAGGGGTAACAGAGATAACAGAATCTATTGGGATGTGTACATCCAGTGGCCTGGCACTTCACAATTTCAGAAGTACAGGGCCTTGGTTGACACAGGGGCTCAGTGCACCATAATGCCATCAAATTATCAGGGATCAGAAGCTATAACTATTCTGGGAGTCACTGGTGGATCTCAAGAGTTAACTAAGGTGGAGGTTGATATAAGTTTAACTGGTAAACAGTGGAGGAAGCACACAGTTGTGACCGGACCTGACGCACCTTGTATTCTGGGAATTGATTTTCTGAGAGAAGGGCGTTTCAAAGACCCTAAAGGTTACAAATGGGCTTTTGGAGTAGCATCTGTAGAAATTGATGGACAAAAGCTGAAGTTGTCTGTTAGACCTGATCTTTCTGATGAATCTGCAGTTGTGGGACAACACAAGATTGAGGACATTAAATTGCCGGTTGCTTCTCAGACTGTGCATCACAGACAATACAGAACCAACCGTGACTCTTTGTTGCCCATTCAGAATCTGATTCGTCAGCTGGAGAGTCAGAAAGTCATCAGCAAAACTCATTCCCCTTTCAACAGTCCAGTGTGGCCTGTGCGAAAGCAGAATGGAGACTGGCGTCTGACAGTCGACTACCGAGCTCTGAATGAAGTAACTCCACCTATGAGTGCAGCAGTACCAGACATGATGGAACTCCAGTATGAGCTGGAATCCAAAGAGGCCAAATGGTATGCTACCATAGACATTGCTAATGCCTTCTTCTCTATTCCCATAGCAGAGGAATGCAGGCCTCAGTTTGCTTTCACCTGGAGAGGAATCCAGTACACTTTCAACAGATTGCCGATGGGCTGGATCCACAGCTCCAGCATCTGTCATGCAGTGATCCACGATGCTCTGGAGAAAGGTGGTGCTCCAGAACACATCCAGTTCATCGACGATATCATTGTCTGGGGTAAAACTGCTGAGGAAGTCTTCGAGAAAGGTAACAAAGTCATTGACATTCTTCTGAATGCAGGTTTCGCCATCAAGCGAGACAAGGTGAAAGGACCTACCAGAGAGATCCAGTTTCTGGGAGTGCAGTGGCAGGATGGACGCCGACACATTCCAGTGGATGTGGTAAATAGAGTCTCTACCATGGCAAATCCCATGAACAAGCAAGAAACTCTACGTTTCTTGGGGATAGTGGGATTTTGGAGACTGCATATTCCTGGTTACAGTCAGATTGTGAAACCTCTGTATGATGTGACTCGAAAGAGAAACAATTTCCACTGGGGACCTGAACAACAAGCAGCCTTTGACCAGATAAAGCAAGAGGTGGTTCAAGCAATGGGTCTGGGACCTGTCCGAGATGGGCCAGACATTAAGAACATTCTGTACACGGCTGCAAGTGACAATGGTCCAACCTGGTGCTTGTGGCAAAGAGCTCCAGGTGAGACACGTGGACGACCTCTTGGTTTCTGGAGTAGAGGTTACAGAGGTTCAGAGGCTAATTATACTCCAACAGAGAAAGAGATTCTAGCTGTCTATGAAGGAGTAAAAGCAGCTTCTGAAGTGATTGGAACTGAATCACAACTTCTCCTAGCTCCCAGATTACCAGTTTTGAATTGGATGTTCAAAGGCAAGGGTTCCACACCACATCATGCAACAAACTCTACCTGGTCTAAGTGGATGGCTCTGATAACACAGAGAGCTCGAATGGGAAATCTTGAAAGACCTGGTCTGGTGGAGGTGATCTCAAGTTGGCCTGAAGGTACCAACTGTACTAAACCTCCAGAGGAGAGAGTAACTCGTGCTGAGGAAGCTCCTCCTTACAATGACCTTTCTGATGATGAGAAGAAATATGCTTTGTTCACAGACGGTTCCTGTCGTCTTGTCGGGAACAAGCGAAGGTGGAAGTCTGCAGTGTGGAGTCCAACACGCCGAGTTGCAGAGGCAAAGGATGGAGAAGGAGAATCCAGTCAGTTCGCAGAGGTAAAAGCTGTCCAGCTAGCTCTCGACGTAGCTGAACGTGAGAGGTGGCCAAAGCTTTATCTCTACACCGACTCATGGATGGTAGCCAATGCTCTGTGGGGTTGGCTAAAGAACTGGAAGAAGAATGGTTGGCAGAGGAAAGGAAAGCCTATTTGGGCAGCTGACCTGTGGCAGGACATTGCTGATCGAATCGAGAGAATTCCAGTGAAGGTGAGACACATTGATGCTCACATCCCTAAGAGCAAAGCTACTGAGGAACAGCAACACAACCATCAGGCAGATCTAGCTGCAAGAGTTTCTCAAGTAGACATGGACTCTGATCTTGATCTCGACTGGAAACACCGAGGTGAGATATTTTTGGCTCGGTGGGCTCACGATTCATCAGGACATCAAGGCAGAGATGCAACCTACCAGTGGGCACGTGACAGATCCATAGACATTTCCATGGATGCTATCACACAAGTCATCCATGACTGTGACATTTGTGCTGCTATTAAGCAGGCAAAGCGACTTAAGCCCTTATGGTATGGTGACATATGGTCCAAGTACAAGTATGGTGAAGCTTGGCAGATTGACTACATCACTCTACCTCGTTCTCGTTCTGGTAAGCAGTATGTGCTTACTATGGTAGAGGCAAACACTGGCTGGTTGGAAACTTATCCAGTTCCACATGCAACTGCACGCAACACCATTCTTGGTCTGGAGAGACAAATCCTGTGGAGACATGGAACTCCAGAGAGATTGAGTCAGACAACGGAACTCATTTCAAAAACAACCTTGTAAAGGGCTGGGCCAAAGAGCACGGCATTGAGTGGATATTCCACATCCCCTACTATGCACCAGCTGCAGGGAAGATTGAACGTTACAACGGTTTGCTGAAGACCACTCTTAAAGCCATGGGGGGTGGATCTTTGAAAAACTGGGAAAAACATTTAGCACAAGCAACCTGGCTGGTAAATAGTAGAGGTTCAGTGAACCGAGCTGGACCTGCACACTCAGATCTGCTACAGAAAGTAGAAGGTGATAGAGTTCCTGTTGTTAGAGAAAAGAATCTCTTAGGTAAAACTGTTTGGGTATTTTCTCCCTCAGGAGAGGCTAAACCTGTCCAAGGGGTGGTTTCAGCTGAAGGTCTGGGTCACACTTACTGGGTAATGCAAGAGAATGGTGAAATTCAGTGTATTCCACAAAGAAATTTAACTTTAGCTGAAAGAGTTTGATTTCAGAGTGTTGTACATCTACATCGTGCCCAAAGGAAGAATCCTTGAGGAATCCACGGTGCACGAACCCTGAGAACCCTGAGAGCCCTGAGTCAACTGAGAGTCCCTGTTTCCCTGTTTCCTTGTTTCCCTTTTCTTCGCTTCATCTGCGAAGAGACAAACTGTTTTCCATTTTTCTTGTTTCTTGGACTTCTGAATCATCTACATCTGAGGATAGCCGGAATGGACTATGAACTTCACTTACAAATTGTAGCTATTGCTTTAGATTGGATGGACAGTATGAACAGCCAATGAAATTGTTTAGAAGAGGTGGATTGTGACCGGTTGATGCTATGCCTTTAAGAAAGAGACAGTTGCTGAACACTCTGGCTGAATGTTTTTGATATTTGAACAAAAACAAGATAGTCTAAACTAATTTCATTGGTGGCTTGTGGGGGGCAGTTTTGAGTTTGGGTGCTGTTGGGTCAGTCTGTGTCTGGTCTGGGTTCAGGCTGGGTGCAGTCTGTGCTTCTCTCTTGCTGAAGCAGGAACGGCCTTGAGTTAACAGCTAACCAGATAAGAACACTGATTTTGCATGTGCTTTTTAGCTAACAGAATTTTTCTTCCTTAATTGCCTTTCTCTCTCTCTCTAACCCTTTTTGGGAAAAAGGGGAGGTGGGGAGGGAGAGAGGGGGGTTCAGGGAACCCCCCTGGCCGGCTGGAGGGAAAAGGTTTTTCTGCATTGTGTTCATTGTTGCATTTTCCTGTATATATTGTAAATATTGTATATCTGTGTATATATTCATTGCATTCCATTTATGCTTGTAAATATAGCTTTCATCTGCTTTTCCGACTGAGCTAGCTGTGGTTTCTTTCCCTGTGTGTGGGGAGGGAACTTTCTCACCCCACCACACTAAGCAAAACTGACACCTGCAAAAGGTTTCATTACTTTTAACATGCAGGAATACAACAGCTGTAATAGGTGAAGACAACACAGTAACTTCTGATATTTCTGTTGTGAGAACTTGTGTCAAGTAAACTACTAAAACATATTAGTCCTAGGCAGAACAGGCTAAAGCTGAAAGTTTCAAGTTTTTAGTGAGATGTGAATTGTCCTTTCCCCTTCTTTTTTGAGTAAAATCTTTATCATAAATAAAATATTAGCAAGTTTTTTAAAACAAAATTAATCTTTAGATCAGTATGCTTGACAGTACAGATTAGCATCTCAAATAGCCAATTCTATCTTTTCAGGTACTGTTGGGGAGAAATCTACAGAACTTCATCTAACAATTTCAGGTTTAGCACCTTACAAAATACTGTAAAAAACAATTGTGATCACAACAGTACTGTGAAAATTTCAGATCTTACTATGAAGCTCCTAGTCTGAATTACATCAAAGTGGGAAAAGAATCCTAGCACGGGAGCTAGCACGGCTCATTGACAGAGATGATTTAAACTAGATTTTGTGGCAGGGCACAAAACTGGGCTTGCCACAAGTAAGTCCCAGGGCAGCACAGCAGTAGTTGAAGGACCATGTGCTAGTGAGGTCTGCTAGTCTGCCCTATCAGCATGGGAATGGAGACCCACCTGTCAGCACAGAGGTTAGGGTCACTTGATGAATTAGCAACCACAGCAGCACCTGTAAACATCCAGGTAAGAATTAGGTCTTCTCCCTACAAAAAGGTGACAAGACCAATGGAAGTGCTGCACCATGGGAAACAAGCAGGAGGAGCTGAAAAGACACTATGTACCAGCAGCACTATGATCTAGTGGACATCCCAGAAACCTAGTGGGATGTCTTGCATAACCAGAGTGCCACAATCTATGGCTACAAACTCTACAGAAGGGACAGGCAATGAAGAAGAGGCAGTGGGGTGGCTCTGTATGTCAGTATGTGGGAACCCAAGGGAGTAATTAATTGAGTGTTTAGGTGGCCTTCACATCTGTGGTGGGTTAACATCCTTTTCTGGGAACAAAAGAACAAAGCAGGGTGGAGGGCTTGCAGGTACTTTTCACTCCCTGCAGGGCATTTTTCGCCTGGAAAGCTGAGTCTGTTCCACTCCCCCCTTCCTGCCCAGCTAGGGTATAAAAAGCAGGACCTCATAGCTGTTGGCCCAGGCTTTTCTGGCTTCTGCCTCTGCTGGACGAGAGCTACTGCAGCTACCCTCCTGCTCCTCTGCCACGTGGCCGGACCTGCTGCCTCCACGCTACCTCAGAGAAAGGCTGGTTTTGTATTATTCTCTTGTTTTTTGTCCCCCTCCCATCCATCCTTGTTCCTTGCCCTTGTGAACCTTTTTTCCTGTTATTGTTATATATATCTATATATTGCTTAAAGACAACTCTTTGCCTCTCTACTTCCAAGCCGACTCCAAATTATTGTTTGGTGGATTTGCTCTTTCCTTTTCTCCCCTCTCTGTTGGGAGGGAAGAGGGGGGGGAGCAGGGGAGAGATTCTCAGCCTTGCCCCCCACCTGAGCTCTTAACTTCCAGTTAAGGCTCAAACCACATTTTTTGGCGCACCAACGTGGGGCTAGTTGTTGTGGCCACTCTGCAGATCAGATTGCAAAAGATGGAGAGTTTAAAGTCAGATGTGGGGCGTTGCTGGTTTGGAAGTTGGGGCTCAAGTTTTTTTTGTCGGGGCGACTGTGTGAACTCCTGTGGACTCCAGAAGGACACCTGGTGCGTGGCTGATGGCATGGAAGTCCCTCCTGTTGCTTGGGAACAGCGAGGGGTGGCTCTTTCTGTGACTTTCTGCTCAGGGTAGCTTAAGAATGCTCGAGTAGCCTAAGAAGGCGAGGCCTGCCTTCTCCTCCTTGTCCTCTGCGGAGCGACGAGCGACCGAGAACGACGGGGAGGAGCGGCAGCGGCAAGCAGAGCGAGGTCGGTCGGCTGTTGCTGCGGGAGAGGGCCACCCGCGGCGAACGGACAAGCCATGGCTTCCGAAACCTGAGGGCGAGCGGGGACTTCAGCTGGAAAGCCGCTCTCAATGGCTCTGAGAACGCGCTCATGGCTTTGGCTGAAATAACCGTTTGGGTGCTCGAAGGGGTGGAGGTGACTTTGACTCTGCATCGCGGCGACAGAGACGGCGGGGGCCAGGCCGGGCTGCGTTCAAGCGGCGGCGGCGGCACCGCCCGTGCCGGGCTGCATTCAGGCGGCGGCGGCAGCTGTAAATCTTTCCCTGGTGTTTTCGGACATGTTCCGAAAACGGCGCCGAGCACCTGGCTCCGCCTCCTCTCTTCTCAGCGAGTTGTGCTGCAGCCGCTCCCTCTTCCGGGGGAGGGCTGTAAACCGGATGCGGTGATGCCTCGGTACGCAAACGCCCAGTGGGGGGGTAATGTACCTGCAATGTGCTTTTGTGTAGCTTCAGACCGCGGCTGGAAGCGGTCGGCTGCGGCTCCCTGGAGGGATGGAAAAAAGCGGTCGTGGAGCCTGATTGCTCCGACCGGCTTGCCCCAGGGGTGGAAAAAGCCGCTGAGTAACTGCAAATGCGAATTAAGGCTCGGCTGAGAAGTTGTGAGGTATTCCCAGGTGACCAGGATGTCCCAACGAGTCCACGAGGAATTCACACTGCAGAAGAATGACTCTGTGTCGCTGGGAGGCTCCATCATATGAAGAACAACTGGAATGGACTGATACTTGAGCCTGAGTGAGAGACTGTGTGGAAGGACGTACAGATGAAGACATGGACTGTTGCTAGACATGATGATGATATGTTTTGGGTGCAGGGATTATGGTATGGAATAAGGGGTGGCATGTGGTGGTTTAGGCTGGGTGCTGGCCCGGATGCCACTGCACAGACCACACCTGGGAGGTCCCAAGGGGTGGGCCCAGGAAACCAGGTATTCCATTTCCCATAATGCCCTGCTCCCCTATAAAACATCCACGCGGGGTCTGCACGTCCCCTGCTGCTGCCTAGGTAAAATGGCTTGAGCTGCCTCCCTTGGGCCTGCCCAGGCTCAAGGCTGGGTTGGGGGTGGGGAGAAAGAGCCCTGGGGGGTGGTGGTGTTGGGTGTACCCCCAGGTGGTGATGGGATCTCTCTCTCTTTGTCACGGTGCTTGTGGTTCTCTGTAAAACTTTCGTTGTTCCTTTTTGTTTTTCTATTTAAACTTTCCATCACTTTTGCAATCTGTTTGTCTGAGTCGTTATTTCTGCCCGTGGTGGGAGGATTGCTCTCCCAAACCACGACAACATCTATGTGGGAGCCCACAGGGTGGTAAGAGATATTGTACCTTGGAACAGTATGAGAAAAGATGGGAGCTGGAGGGAACATGTAGGAACAGCTTTATGCTTTATATCAAGCACCGATATAGGTTGGGAAATGACTGACTTGAGAGTAGCCCTGAAGAAGAGGACTTGGGGGTGCTGGTGGATGAGAAGCTCAACATGAGCCAGCAGTGTGCACTTGCAGCCCAGAAAGCCAACCACATCCTGGACTACATCAAGAGAAGCATAGCCAGCAGGTTGAGGGAGGTGATTCTCCCCCTCTACTCCACTCTGGTGAGGCCCCACCTGGAGTACTGTGTCCAGTTCTGGAGCCCCTATTACAGGAAGGATCTGGATGTGCTGGCACGTGGCCGGAGAAGGGCCATGAGGATGATCAGAGAGCTTGGAGCACCTCTCCTATGAGGACAGACTGAGGGAGTTGCAGCTATTCAGTCTGGAGAAGAGAAGGTTGCAAGGAGACCTAATTGTGGCCCTCTGGTACCTTAAGGGGGCCTACAAGAAAGCTGGTGAGGGACTTTTTAGGGTGTCAGGTAGTAACAGGACTAGGGGGAATGGAGCAAAAATAGAAATGGGTAGATTCAGATTGGATGTTAGGAAGACATTTTTCACCAGCAGGGTGTGAGATACTGGAACAGGTTGCCCAGGGAGGTGGTAGAAGCCCCATGCTTGGAAGATTTTAAGACCAGGCTGCATGTGGCTCTGAGGGGTCCCTGCCCATGGCAGGGGAGTTGGAACTAGATGATCCTTGACACCCCTTCCAACCCTAACAATTCTATGATTCTATGCTTGAGGAGGGTAGATTGAGACTACATATTAGGATGAAATTCTGTACAGTGTTGGTGGTGAGACACTGGAACAGGATACCCAGACAGGTTGTGGATGCTCCCTCCATGGAGGAGGCTGGATGAGGCCTTGAGCATCCTGGTCTAGTGGAAAGTGTCCCTGCCTGTTAGAGGGAGGTTGGAATTGGATGATCTTTAAGGTCCTTTCCAACCCAAACCATTCTATGAATCTATGAAGTAAAGAGAGGGAGGTCAGCACAACTGCCACCTTGGAATTGTGGCAGGCAGATTTTGGCCTGTTTCAGAAACTGGTGGAGGCAGTGCTGAAAGGCCAGGAAGTCCATGAAGGCTCAATACCATTCAAGAAGGAACTCTTAAAGATGCAGAAACAGGCCACCCACATGTGCCAAAAGACAACTCAGCAGGGCATAAGGTCATCCTGGCTGACTAGGTTGCTGCTTCAGGACAACAGTAGTCTATGGTCTTTGGAAGAAAGGGCAGGCTATTTGGGAAAACCACAATGCTGTCATGAAGCTATGCAGGGACAAAGTGTAACTGGAAATTAATTTGGCTTCAGTTGTTAAGAAGACCAGATATCCTTCTGCAAATACATTAGCAACAAAAGGAGGAATAAGAAGAATCTCTGTCCTTTGGTGCATGCAGGGGCAAAAGTAGTGGTATAAGACAAGAAAAACACTGAGGTACTCATTCCCTTCTTTGCCTCAGTCTTTAAGAGCAAGACCAGCTGTTCGCTGGACACCCAGCCCCCTGAGCTGGAGGACAGGGATAGAGACCAGAAGGAAGACCCCATAATCCAAGAGGAGATGGGTTGTGACCTGCTGCATGGCTCAGACATACACAAGTCTATGGAACAGGATGGCATATACTCAAGGGTACTGAGTTAGTGAAAGTGCTCACCAAGTCACTTTCCACCATTTATCAGCAGTCATGGCTAACTGAGAAGTCCCAGCTGACTGGAGATTGGAAAATATTATACCAATCTACATGAAGGCCCAGAAGGAGGATCCAGGAACTACAGGTCTGTCTGTCTGACCCTGGTGCCAGGGAAGGTCATGGACCAGAACATCTTGAGGACCACTACGCAGCATGTGCAGGGCAACAAGGCAATTATCAAATTTTTGTTTGTTTGTTTTCTTGGGGCTTTTTGTTTGTTTTGAGTTGCTGGGAAGGTTTATGTTTGATGTTTTTGATGTTCCAAAATGTAACAAGACATTTTTTCACTGCATAATGTAACAATGCATTACAGTTCAAGAAAACCTCATGCAGCGTATGAAGCATCATTCAATTATTCTAAACTTCTCATCAAAGTCATTGTTAGAAGGTAGTTTTGCAAACTCTGACCAAAAACCAGAGTAACATGGTTACAGTATCAAAATCTTGTCTGTCAGTCCTAACTCTGCAACATGACACCGGATTAATGGAGAATGACACTTCATTGAAACATCCAGTGGGTACAAGCAGGAGCTGAACAGTCTAAACTTCACTTGTATATGGGCTTATACGGCCTCATTTCTGTGGTTTTAAAAATCATTTGCAGCAACTGTCCGTTGTTGACTTCCAGAGAAGGCCACGTTGAAGCATAAGTTCCTCACACATAAGGTGCTTATTTTAATAGCATAGAATATTAGCACAAACATCACCAAAGGAAGCTTTATGCCTGTACAGGCTCAATGCAGCAGAAGAGCAAAGGAAAACTCCTCAGGGAAAAGGCAGGTGGACTAAGAGCTAGATCAAAAAACTTGCCTATCAGCCATAATTCCCAAGTGCTGTTCTTACAGCATCCCTTAGCAAGATTTTCCAAAATGACAGTTTCAGTCCCCCTTACGTTCCATAAGGTTTACACTTTAATAAGAAGTAGCCATGAAAATACCTCTCTAAATTCCCAAATACCTCATTGTGGTCTTCCACTATCTGAAGGGGGCCTACAAGAAGGCTGGGGAGGGACTTCTCAGGCTATCAGGTAGTGATAGGACTAGAGGAAATGGAATGAAGCTGGAGGTGGGGAGATTCAGGCTGGATGTGAGGAAGAAGCACTTCATCATGAGAGTGGTGAAGCCCTGGAATGGGTTATCCAGGGAGATGGTTGAGGCCCCGTCCCTGGAAGTGTTTAAGACCAGGCTGGATGAGGCTCTGGCCAGCCTGATCTAGTGTAGGGTGTATGTGCCCATGGCAGGGGGGTTGGAACTAGATGATCCTTGTGGTCCCTTCCAACCCTGACTGATACTATGATACCAACAGCTTAACTCAATCTCTGAGATAATGATTACTAGTTTCCCCTACTACACCCTACACAGCAGCCGCTGCAGCACTAACACAGGCTTCACATATTCCACCTAGAAAGATAAATTAATTACCTCCTGAAATTTCCCTTTCCAGCACTGCATGTTTCTGTCACATGCTCAAGTCTGTCCCTCTAGAGATAGAAGTATAGAAAACACATCTTTGAACACTACAAAGTTAAATTGTTTTCTAATCCAGTCATGGTAACAGTACTCTATACCCTCTGGGGTATTTTAGTTATAGTCCATAAATGAGTTGAAGACATGCTCTGCATGTACATCTTGACTTAAAACTCCTTCAAGTCGGCTTTTAGAGGTAAGAGAAGATTGTTGGTGTAAAAGACGTTGAAACAGAAAACCAACATCTAAGCAGCTAGCTCCTTCCACCTTCAAGTAAAGACAGCACTAACACCTAGATGAAACAAAATAATAGACTACATAAAAATTAAAATTAGTAGAATGACTCATTAGGCCTTTTTTGTTTGTTTTTTCCTAAGAGAGATATCTATGTGGGAAAACTAGCATGGAAGAAAAATTACTATTAAATGGCTTTTATGCTCTGACAGCAGTATTTCAAATGAATATTATCACAGGATCACAGAATGGTCTGGGTTGGAAGGAACCTCCACAGGTCATCTAGTTCAACACCCATTCTGTGAATCTATGATACACTGCAGAATCTTTCTAATCCACAGCAACAGATCAGAGAGCAGCAAGTTACAAAGAAAGCAGTGGTAAGTCATCTACAAGCTAAAGCTTTTTATGTCAATCTTTTATTCATCCTATAAAACGTCAGTGAACTTACAGAATTATCACATAATTGATGAGCGTTGTAAAACATGGCCTTTACCAACTAAACTCTTCAGCCACACATTGATACAAACTACTTGAAACTGTAGAAAGAATTTTCTGAAAAGGTTCAGCCTCAACAGGGCTGAACCTTGCGTAGTCCATGACAGGATTAAATATGTAAATAAGTAAACCTTACCCTTGCTCTGTATCACAGTAATTGTATTCCAGGTATATCTCCCTCCACAAATGTTTAAAAGCAAAAATCACTTGTTTTGCTTCCTACAAGTTTCAAAAAGTAGATGGATGTATGACATGTACAGTAAAAAGTGCAAGATGTTAAGTACTGCAGCCTGACAGCAGTATCTAGGCTTCAATTTGGTTCCTGCCTGCTTTTGGAAATTAAACTATACCATAGTGGATAATCAAAGTAACTTAATAATGCTAATAAAAATGTAACAGCTGTTTAAATAAATTACATCCTCACTCCCTCTCCATTAATCAGAACACAACTTAATAAAATACATCACAAGAACATTGTATGATTAAAATTTTGGGTGACAAGGGTAGAGATGAGTTTGCCTCACAGTGGCTTCTGTATAGCAATTCCTGGGCATCTGACTGACTTTTTCTCAGGATGCACCACATGTAGGTTTTTTAATATGTTGTGAGCATTTGAAAAAATAATTTTAGCAGAAAAAAAAAGTTCATTCCATTCTTTGGTTTTGGATTCAAAACTGAGAGAAGACAGTAGGGAGGTATTTTGTTTGTTTGTTTTCTGGCTTTTTTTGGTCATAGAATGGTTTGGGTTGGAAAGGACCTCAAAGATCACGCAATTTCACACACACCCTGCCACATGCAGGGGCATCTTCCACTAGACCAGGTTTTTCAAGGCCCCATCCAAGTTGGTCTTCAACACCTCCAGGGAGATCCACAATCTCCCTGGACAACCTGTTCTAGTGTCTCACTAGTATCTTAGTGTAAAGAATTTCTTCCTAATATCTAGTCTAAATCTATCCTCTTCAGGCTTTAACCCATTCTCTCTCATTCTACCACTAGAAACCCTTGTAAAAAGACCCTTCCTGACTCTCCTGTTGGCCCCCTTCAGGTACTGGAAGGCTGCTATAAGGTCTCCCCTGAGCCTTCTCTTCTCCAGGCTGAACAGACCCAATTGTCACAGATTGTCCCCATAGGGAAGGTGCTCCAGTCCTCTGATCATCTTCATGGCCCTCCTCTGGACCCACTCCAGCAATATCCTTCTTTATGCTGGGGGCACCAACTGAACACAGTATGCTAGGTGTGGTCTCATGAGAGCAGAGTAGAGGGGAAGACCCACTTCCCTTGTCCTGTTGGTCACACTTCTTTTGATGCCGCCCAGGATACAGTTGCAAGCACACATTGCCAGTTCTTCCTGAGCTTTTCATCAACTTACACCCCCATGTCCTCCTCAACACTGCTCTTGAGCTCTTCCTTGCCCAACCTATATTTGTGCTTTTTGCATGCTAAAACTGTCAATGTCTGCAGATGACAATACAGGATGACTAACTTAAAAAACAAACAAGCAAACAAACAAAAAACAACAACAAAACCCACAAAAAACACTGGAAGCAATAAATGGCTAAGGAATTTGGAGAAGAAACAAAAGAGAAGAGGAAAATGGATTATTTTCACTTATTATTACGCTCTGTATTTCCACATTCTACAGACAAATCTCCACAATAGAGGAGAAAAATGCAAAAAAAATGCAAAATTCAACCACAAAAGAAATGCAATTCATTGTCAGCTCATGCTTGTGATTGGAGAACACATGCCCTAACAGAGCAGTGTCTTTGAAAGTCTACCTCAAGTTCCCCTAGGCTAGTCATCTGACTCAGTTGGTGGAGCAATGGAGGGAGGAATTGAAACAGGGGAATAGAATGTACTTTCCCTTTCCACACCACACAGGATGAAATACCTTTTTCCTAAAAAACAAACAAACAAACAAAAAAGCCACCAAAAAACCCCAACAAACAAAAACCCAAACAAAACCCAACAACAACAAATAAACAAAACAAAACCAAGGCACTGTACCCTCAGTATTTGCAGCACTGTTCAAATTCAAGCCATTTTTAGTCATAATGACACAAACCATGATCAGTTTGGTGAGAACATGAACAGATGGGATGGTCTTCTAATCTTTTCAGGAGACTGAGGGAACTGCAAAGTGGCAGAACCCGAGGTAGCAATACCAGAAGGGTAGCTGTTACTTCTGCAGTTTCCCAGGACAACTCTAGTAGCTCCAGCAGTGGCTCCAGTTCTAACACTGCACCATGTGCTCATTGCACATGTGGGCATGTTCCCCATAACTAGGGGTGCCCTGCCTCCCGCCAGGGGGAGGAGAGGGGTAACAGAGATAACAGAATCTATTGGGATGTGTACATCCAGTGGCCTGGCACTTCACAATTTCAGAAGTACAGGGCCTTGGTTGACACAGGGGCTCAGTGCACCATAATGCCATCAAATTATCAGGGATCAGAAGCTATAACTATTCTGGGAGTCACTGGTGGATCTCAAGAGTTAACCAAGGTGGAGGTTGATATAAGTTTAACTGGTAAACAGTGGAGAAAGCATACAGTTGTGACCGGACCTGACGCACCTTGTATTTTGGGAATGGATTTTCTGAGAGAAGGGCGTTTCAAAGACCCTAAAGGTTACAAATGGGCTTTTGGAGTAGCATCTATAGAAATTGATGGACAAAAATTGAGGCTGTCTGTTAGACCTGATCTTTCTGATGAATCTGCAGTTGTGGGACAACACAAGATTCAGGACATAAAGTTGCCAGTTGCCTATTAGACTGTGCATCACAGACAATACAGAACCAACCGTGACTCTTTGTTGCCCATTCAGAATCTGATTCGTCAGTTGGACAGTCAGAAAGTCATCAGCAAAACTCTTTCATCTTTCAACAGTCCAGTGTGGCCTGTGCAAAAGTAGAATGGAGATTGGCATCTGACAGTCGACTACCAAGCCCTGAATGAAGTAACTCCACCTATGAGTGCAGCAGTACCAGACTCCAATATAAGCTGGAATCCAAAGAGGCTAAATGGTATGCTACCATAGACATTGCTAATGCATTTTTCTCTATTCCCATAGCAGAGGAATGTAGGCCTCAGTTTGCTTTCACCTTGTGGTGGGGTGAGAAAGTTCCCTCCCCACGCACAAAGAAAGAAACCACAGCTAGCTCAGTCGGAAAAGCAGATGAAAGCTGTATTTACAGGCAGAAATGGAATGCAATGAATATATACACAAATATACAATATTTACAATATATATAGAAATACACAGCAATGAACACAATGCAGAAAAGCCTTTTCCCTCCAGCCAGCCAGGGGGTTTCCCTGAACCCCCCTCTCTCCCTCTCTCCCTCCCCTTTTTCCCTAAAAGGGTTAGAGAGAGAGAGAAAGGCAATTAAGGAAGAAAAATTCTGTTAGCTCAAAAGCACATGCAAGAATTAGCTTTCTTATCTGGTTAGCTGTTAACTCAAGGCCGTTCCTGCTTCAGAAAGAGAGAAGCCGTCCAGCCCACAGGACAGAGAAGCACAGACTGCACCCAGCCTGAACCCAGACCAGACTGCACTAACAGAACCCAAACTTAAAATTGCATTCTACAATCTACCAATGAAATTAGTTTAGACTACCTTGTTTTTGTTTAAATATCAAAAACATTCAGCCAGAGTGTTCAGCAACTGTCTCTTTCTTAAAGGCATAGCCTCAACCGGTCACACACCTGGAGAGGAATCCAGTACACTTTCAACAGATTGCCAATGGGCTGGATCCACAGCTCCAGCATCTGTCATGCAGTGATCCATGATGCTCTGGAGAAAGGTGGTGCTCCAGAACACATCCAGTTCATCGATGATATCATCGTCTGGGGTAAAACTGCTGAAGAAGTCTTCGAGAAAGGTAACAAAATCATTGACATTCTTCTGAATGCAGGTTTCGCCATCAAGTGAGACAAGGTGAAAGGACCTACCAGAGAGATCCAGTTTCTGGGAGTGCGGTGGCAGGATAGACGCCGACACATTCCAGTGGATGTGGTAAATAGAGTCTCTACCATGGCAAATCCCATGAGCAAGCAAGAAACTCTACGTTTCTTGGGGATAGTGGGATTTTGGAGACTGCACATTCCTGGATACAGTCAGATTGTGAAACCTCTGTATGATGTGACTCGAAAGAGAAACAGTTTCCACTGACAATGGTCCAACCTGGTGCTTGTGGCAAAGAGCTCCAGGTGAGACACGTAAATGACCTCTTGGTTTTTGGAGTCCAGGTTACAGAGGTTCAGAGGCTAATTATACTCCAACAGAGAAAGAGATTCTAGCTGCCTATGAAGGAGTAAAAGCAGTTTCTGAAGTGATTGGAACTGAATCACAACTCTTTGCTCCCAGATTACCAGTTTTGAATTGGATGTTCAAAGGCAAAGGTTCCACACCACATCATGCAACAGATTCCACCTGGTCTAAGTGGATGCCTCTGATAACACAGAGAGCTCAAATGGGAAATCTTGAAAGGCCCGGTCTAATGGAGGTGATCTCAAGTTGGCCTGAAGGTACCAACTGTACTAAACCTCCAGAGGAGAGAGTAACTCGTGCTGAGGAAGCTCCTCCATACAATGAACTTTCTGATGATGAAAAGAAATATGCTTTGTTCACATGCTTTGTTCCTGTCGTCTTGTCGGGAACAAGCGAAGGTGGAAGTCTGCAGTGTGGAGTCCAATACATCGAGTTGCAGAGGCAAAGGATGGAGAAGGAGAATCCAGTCAGTTTGCAGAGGTAAAAGCTGTCCAGCTAGCTCTCGACGTAGCTGAACGTGAGAGGTGGCCAAAGCTTTATCTCTACACTGACTCATGCATGGTAGCCAATGCTCTGTGGGGTTGGCTGAAGGACTGGAAAAAGAATGATTGGCAGAGAAAAGGAAAGTCTATTTGGGCAGCTGACCTGTGGCAGGACATTGCTGATCGAATCGAGAGAATTCCAGTGAAGGTGAGACACATTGATGCTCACATCCCTAAGAGCAAAGCTACTGAGGAACAGCAACACAACCATCAGGCAGATCTAGCTGCAAGAGTTTCTCAAGTAGACATGGACTCTGATCTTGGTCTCGACTGGAAACACCGAGGTGAGATATTCTTAGCTCGGTGGGCTCATGATTCGTCAGGACATCAAGGCAGAGATGCAACTTACCAATGGGCTCGTGACAGATCCATAGACATTTCCACGGATGCTATCGCACAAGTCATGCATGACTGTGACATTTGTGCTGCTATTAAGCAGGCAAAGCGAATTAAGCCCTTATGGTATGGTGACAGATGGTCCAAGTACAAGTATGGTGAAGCCTGGCACATTGACTACATCACTCTACCACGTTCTCGTTCTGGTAAGCAGTATGTGCTTACTATGGTAGAGGCAAACACTGGATGGTTGGAAACTTATCCAGTTCCACATGCAACTGCACGCAACACCATTCTTGGTCTGGAGAGACAAATCCTGTGGAGACACGGAACTCCAGAGAGGACTGAGTCAGACAACGGAACTCATTTCAAAAACAACCTTGTAAAGAGCTGGGCCAAAGAGCATGGCATTGAGTGGATATTCCACATTCCCTACAATGCACCAGCTGCAGGGAAGATTGAACGCTACAATGGTTTGCTGAAGACCACTCTTAAAGCCATGGGGGGTGGATCTTTGAAAAACTGGGAAAAGCATTTAGCACAAGCAACCTGGCTGGTTAATAGTAGAGGTTCAGTGAACCGAGCTGGACCGGCACATTCAGATCTGCTACAGAAAGTAGAAGGTGATAGAGTTCCTGTTGTTAAAGAAAAGAATCTGTTAGGTAAAACTGTTTGGGTATTTTCTCCCTCAGGAGAGGCTAAACCTGTCCGAGGGGTGGTTTCAGCTGAAGGTCCGGGTCACACTTACTGGGTAATGCAAGAGAATGGTGAAATTCAGTGTATTCCACAAAGAAATCTAACTTTAGCTGGAAGAGTTTAATTTCAGAGTGTTGTACAGCTACATCGCACCCAAAGGAAGAATCCATGAGGAATCCACGGTGCACGAACCCTGAGAACCCTCAGTCAACTGAGAGTCCCTGTTTCCCTGTTTCCCTTTTCTTCGCTTCATCTGCGAAGAGACAAACTGGTTTTTTCTTTTTTTTTCTTGTTTCTTGGACTTCTGAATTATCTACACCTGAGGATAGCCGGAATGGACTATGAACTTTACTTGCAAATTGTAGATATTGTTTTAGATTGGATGGACAGTACGTGAGGTCGGAGGGAATTTTTCCCGCGGCTCGGACATGTGACCAACTCAATATGAGTGATAAAACAAGTGCCACTTTATTTTGGTTTGCATCAGACTTTATAACCAACATGGGCCTGCCCAGCACAATCTTATTGGTTCTAACATAAAGGGTCCTGATTACACACTCCTCCCACCTGTGGTCTTTCACAGTGGCCCCCACCTGTTGTCTTTCAGTGCAGTTTGTTTACCAAGTTCTCAAGGACAGACTGTCCTTGAAGGCTTGCTGGCTGACATCCAGCTCAGCCTATAGTTATGCTAACAGCCCAAACTTACCAACTTATTTACATACTTATTTACTTGATCACCATCAAAGCCTGGGTTGTGCACTGCTTCTAGGGGCCCATGCCCTCTCTCTTTAAGCCGTTCTTCAACAAGTACGAACAGCCAATGAAATTGTTTAGAAGAGGTGGATTGTGACCGCTTTAGGCTGTGCCTTTAAGAAAGAGGCAGCTGCTGAACACTCTGGCTGAATGGTTTTAATATTTAAACAAAAACAAGACAGTCTAAACTAATTTCATTGGTGGATTGGTGGAGTGCAGCTTTGGGTTTGGGTTCTGTCAATTCTGTACCTTTCTCTCTGTTTGTGTGGGCTGGTCGGCTTCTCTCTCTCTGAAGCAACAGCTTTGCCGGACAGGAGCGACCTTGAATTAACAAAGCTAACCAGATAAGAAAACTAATGCTTGCATGTGCTTTTGACCTAACAGAATTTTTCTCCTTAATTGCCTTTCTCTCTCTCTCTAACCCTTTTTGGGAAAAAGGAGAGGTAGGGAGGGAGAGAGGGGGGTTCAGGGAACCCCGCTGGCTGGCTGGAGGGAAAAAGCTTTTTCTGCATTACGTTCATTGCTGTGTATTTCTGTAAATATTGTATATTTGTGTACATATTCATTGCATTCCATTTATGCCTGTAAATATAGCTTTCATCTGCTTTTCCGACTGAGTTAACTGTGGTTTCTGTGTGTGGGGGGAACTTCGTCACCCCACCACAGGGCACAATAACTTTGCATAACCTGAATACATGTCACAGATTAGAGCAAATAAACAATTTCTGGTGATATCATCTATGATTATGCCTAAAATGTTGCACTAGAAATGACTGCAACTAATGCAGTGCTTTTTACGTCTTCACATTTCAAAGATTGCCAAAATTCACTCAATCCCATGTAAGATTCACTTAATCCTACATGTATCAATATACACTGACTGCTTCTGGTAACTTCTATCTCATCATGAAAGAACTTGACATGCAAGAGGGTGAACTGAAGAAAATTATCTCCACTGGCTACCCAGAAGCCTTTTTATCTCATCTGGTACCATTTATACTACGCAGAATCATAGAATGTTATGGACTGATAGGGACCTTGAAAGATCATTTAGTTCAACCCCCATGCCAGAGCAGGATGACTTACATCAGATCACACAGAAATGCATCCAGGCAGGTTTTGAGTATCTCCCAAAAGTAAGACTTCAGATATAAGCCTCGACAAAACTAGGCTAGTTTTAGCATGGACCATGGTTTAAATAAGAAGTATGAATTAAGCATTTTATGAATATGAACATAAATATTTTTTTAAATTGTTACAGAATGATATTGAGAGGGATTTCTACCTATTATAGCCGGTCAAGAAATAGAAGACTAGAAATACAAATGTATTTGCATACCCATTTATTAACAACTTACTCTGGTGCCATCAAGCATAATGAGGTAACAAGGGTAAATGTTATGAAAAAGCACTTTTCAATTAAACTACTCCTGCACAGTAATTGTTAGATTGAAACTTTTGGTAAAATAAGATATTACCAAAGACATTCCAAATAGACTACATTTTATATTTCACTGCAGGAATAGACATATATTGTAGCAACGAACTTCAGAATTTGAAAGTACAAATTCAAGGCCAGGAGATGTCAATTTACCATACTGAAAAACACTGGGAAAAGACTCTTGGGAAGTAAAACATATAGACTGATTTTCCAGGGAACAAGTACAAAAATATTGGACATCTCTTTGCAATTTGTCTGAGAACTGCATAAGCATAGATCAAAATCTTGGTAAAAGAAAGTTCTTTAACAACACACACGTAAATTACTCATCATCTCACGGTAACTCAATGGAAAAAAAGTATGCTCTTAAAGCACAAAATTATTTAAGATGCAAGGCTAATTTGCAATCAGTCTTAGGAAACTGCTATAGGAAAAAAGTCAGTTTAACTACTTATTCAACAGATTAAATAAATACAATACAATACACGAGGTTGGAAGAGACCTTCAAGATCATCGCATCCAACCCATCAACCAATCCAACCCACCTAAACAACTAAACCATGGCACCAAGCATCCCATCAAGTCTCCTCCTGAACACCTCCAATGATGGTGACTCCATCACCTCTCCAGGCAGCCCATTCCAATGGGCAATCACTCTCTCTGTATAGAACTTCCTCCTAACATCCAGCTTAAACCTGCCCTGGTGCAGCCTGAGACTATGTCCTCTTGTTCTGGTACTGGCTGCCTGGGAAAAGAGACCAACCTCTGCCTGGCTACAACCTCCCTTCAGGTAGTTGTAGAGAGCAATAAGGTCTCCCCTGAGTCCCCTCCTCTCCAGGCTAAGCAACCCCAGCTCCCTCAGCCTCTCCTCACAGGGCTTGTGTTCCAAACCCCTCACCAACTTTGTTGCCCTTCTCTGGACACGTGCCAGCAAGTCAACATCCTTCCTAAACTGAGGGGCCCAGAACTGGACACAGAACTCAAGGTGCGGCCTAACCAGTGCAGTGTACAGGGGCAGAATGACCTCCCTGCTCCTGCTGGCCACACTGTTCCTGATGCAGGCCAGGATGCCACTGGCCCTCTTGGCTGCCTGGGCACACTGCAGGCTCATGTTCAGTCTACCATCGACCAGTACCAAGTCCCTCTCTGCCTAGCCGCTCTCCAGCCAACTCTGTCCCCAGCCTGTAGCAGTGCATGGGGTTGCTGTGGCCAATGTGCAGAACCTGGCACTTGGATGTGTTCATCAACTGTTCCTAAAAATGGTAAGTGTTTATCTCTAAATATGAAAGATTTAACTGAGAGAGTAAATTTTCACTGCACTGTTTTCACACTAAAAAAACTTTTTCACAAGTGTAAACTTTTGCATAGGGCAAAAGCATTTGTGCTAGTGGGTAAGATATTTCAAGTGAGCATTTAACAAGTGGTGATGTTAACATGCTTGCTCCTCCCTGAAAAAGATTCAGTAAAGATTGAACAGGAGTCTCAGACCATTTCAACCTTAGCCCCGAGACACAACTTTAACTTGTAAATGATTCTGTGCCCAAAGGAATTTTAGGAAAAGCCATAGAATCGATAAGGTTGGAAAAGACCTCAGAGATCATCAAGTCCAACCTGTCACCCAACACCTCATGACTAACTAAATCATGGCTTCAAGTACCATGTCTGATCCTTTTTTGAACACCACCAGGGATGGTGACTCCACCACCTCCCTAGGCAGCACATTCCAATGGCCATTAACTCTTTCTGTGAAGAACTTTCTCCTCACCTCAAGCCTAAACCTCCACTGGCACAGCTTGAGACTCTGTCCTCTTGTTATGGTGCTGGTTGCCTGGGAGAAGAGACCAACCCCTCCTGGCTACAACCACCCTTCAGGTAGTTGTAGACAGCAATAAGGTCTCCCATGATCCTCCTCTCCTCCAGGCTAAACAATCCCAGCTCCCTCAGCATCTCCTCATAGGGCTTGTGCTCAATGCCTCTTACCAGCCTCGTTGCCCTTCTCTGGACACATTCAAGTGTCTCAATGTCCTTCTTAAATTGAGGGGCCCAGAACTGGACACAGTACTCAAGGTGTGGCCTAACCAATGCTGAGTACAGGGGTACAATGACTTCCCTTCTCCTGCTGGCCACACTATTCTTGATGCAGGCCAGGATGCCATTGGTCTTCTTGGCCACCTGGGCACACTGCTGGCTCATGTTCAGCCTACTATCAACCAGTACCCCCAAGTCCCTTTCTGTTTGGCTGCTCTCCAGCCACTCTGACCCCAGCCTGTACCACTGCATGGGGTTGTTGTGACCAAAGCGTAGCACCTGGCACTTGGATTTGTTGAATGCCATCATGTTGGACTCTGCCCATCTGTCCAGCCTTTCAAGGTCCCTTGGCAGAGCCCTTCTACCTGCTCCCAGCTTGGTGTTGTCTGCAAATTTACTAATATTTTCTTTCACAGAAGTGGCCAGCTTAAGTTCTAACTGGGCTTTTGCCTCTCTAATTTTTCTCCTACATGATCTAACAACATCCTTAAATGTATCATGAGTTGCCTCCCCCCCTTTCCAAAGGCGATACAGCCTCTTTTTTCCCCTTAATTCCTTCAAGAGCTGCTTGCTCATCCAGGATGGGGTCGCCTTCCCTGCCTGCTCACTTTTGGCATGTGGGCACAGCCTGTTGCTATGCCTTCAAGAGCTCCTGTTTGAAGTAGGTCCAACCGTCCAGGACCCCTTGGTTCTTAAGGGCTGCTACCCAGAGCACTCTCCGAATTAGTTGCTTCAATAAGCTGAAGTCTGCCTTCCAGAAGTCCAAGGTAAGGGTTCTGTTATTGCTCCTCCTTATTTCCCTGCATATTGAAAACTCCACTATCTCATGGTCACTGCACCCTAGACAGCCTCCTACCATCACATCTCCCACCGGCCTTTCTCTATTTGAGAACACCATGTCCTGACCAGCAGGGCTTGACCGCTGGTAGGCTCACTTAACAGCTGCATCAGGAAGCTGTCCTCCATACATTGTAAGAACCTTCTGGACTGCCTCCTCTCTGCTGAATTAAGTTCCCAGCAGATGTCTGGCAGGTTAAAGTCACCTACAAGGACAAGGTCTGATGATCTTGAGACAGCCTCTAGCTGCTTAAGAATCTTTCGTCAACCTCTTCATCCTGGTTGGGAGACTATAAGAGACTCCAACCAGGATGTCAGTTTTGTTAGGCCTCCTTCTGATTTTAACCCACAGGCATCCTCAACCTCAAGTTCTGTGGCATCAAGAGACTCCCTAATATACAGGGCCGCCCCTCCTCCTCTTCTCCCTTGCCTGTCTCTCCTAAAGAGCTTGTAATCATCCAGTGCAGTACTCCAATTGTGTGAATCATCCCACCATTTTTCTGCAATGGCAACTGCATCACAGTTTTCCTGGTGAACCAAGACTTCCAGTCCTTGTTTGTTACCCATACTTCATGCATTGGTATACATGCACCTCAGAAGGGCTGCTAATTTCTCATCTAACTCTAGTTTATGTCCTTCGCTCTCCTCTCTGGAGAGACTGGTTTCATTACCCCGCCCCTTCAGACCTAGTTTAAAGCCTTCCCAATGAGTCCTGCCAACTCTTGTGCTAGAGTCCTCTTGCCCTTTCTAGATTGATTCAACCCATCTGAGTCCAGCAGGTCAGATATGGCAAAAGTTGCCCCTTGATCAAAGAACCCAAAATTCGGCTGCTGGCACCATCCCTTGGGCCAATTGTTGATAGCTTTCAGTGTACACCACTGCCACTGCCAGAAATGAACAGAACACCACATGAGCTCCTGCCCCATCAATCATTCAAGGGCCTTGAATTTCGTTTTGATTGTCCTGGTGCCCTTCTTATCAATCTCATTGCTTCCATCTTGGATTACCAGCAATGGGTAATAGTCAGAGGGCTGGATTAGCTTTGATAGCCTCCTGGTGATGTCCCTTACCTGGGCCCCACGCAGGCAGCAGACTTCCATGTGAGATGGGTCAGGATGACATGTAGGACCCTCTGTTCCCCTCAGGAGAGAGTCACCAACAACAATTACCCTCCTCTTGATCTTTATGGTGCTAGTCCTGATGGTTGGTGGGGACTGATTTGCTTTAGGCATCCCCTTAGAGGACTCCTGCCTTCTTGTCCACATTGCCCTCAACCTGCAGGGCCTCATATGTATTATGCAAGGGCAACAAGGGAGGTGAACAGGGCAGGGATGGATTCCCCATGCTTCTCCTAACAGGGACCTGTACCCTTCCCCCACTGTTTCCAGGGTCACCTCCCTCAATGGGGGGTGGGGGGAGGCTCTGTAAAGCCTGCACCCACATATCTTACTCCCTTTTGCATTCCCTGATAGTCCTGAGCCTTGATACTTCATCCTTTAGCTCGGCCTCCAGATTGACAAGATAATTCCCCTGGTCATGCTTCACACAGGTGTTGTCTCCTTCACCTTCCAAGTGCCAGGCTCCAGCACTCTCTGCAGCTAGCAGCCTGGACACCTGCATGCTAGTGCACCAGCTCTGTCTGGGTACCTGCCATTTTTCTAGGAGCCTTTGGCCGAGTTGTTACCATGGCTCAATCTCTTCAGGAAGGTGAAATTAAGTTTGGGGCTTTTATTGTTGGTTGTTAAATATATATATTCCACCTTACTACTATATTTTGTCCAAGCTACCACAGAGGCTTCTGTACTCTGTTGGCTGACCTGGCATGTGCCACTAGCTGCCATCGAGAAAGAAGTCACTCCCAATGAATGTAGCATGCAATTATGTTAAAAAAAAATTAAATCTCATCCCTCAATAAATTACACTGATTGCCACTCAGCAGTGCAACTAATAAATTTGTTGTAATAAACATTTTATTTAGTAAGCCAAAATGAATTGGGCAATGCCCCTTTGTGTAAGTTTAGGCTGGATGCTTCCTGTTCCTGCCACACAAGCTATACCTCCAGTGTCCCAAGTGTCCAACCCAGTAGGTGGACACAGGAGATATTGTATTTCATACCCATAAATCCTGCACCCTATAAATCAATCTGCAAAGGCATTATTCTCTTCTTCTTTCTTCCCTCTCTGCTCCCATGGGAGATGCTCCCTATCAGGTAACGGTGAGGGGAGGTATTTCAAGGCCTCTTAGGCTTGGCTAGACCTAATGCCAGGAGAAGGGGGAGAGGGCAGTCTCAGACCTGGCCAGCCTGAGACTAGTCTAGCACTGCAGGGGGAAGTAAGAGCCCTGAGTTTTTGGGTACACCCTCAGGTGCAGAGAAGAGAAGTGCTGGGAGGCCTTAGGGTGTGCTATAGGGGACTCGGTAAGGTTTGGGATTCTTTTGTCATTATGATTGTAGCTTCTGTAAAACACTTGCTGCTTTTCCATTTGAACTTTCCATCACTTTGGCAATCCATTTGTGTGTCATTCTTTTGCCCCTTTCAGGGGCAATAGAGGATCTGTCCGGCCTCAAACCAGGATAACCTTCAACTAAGCAATCAATTGACCTGTGACTTTCATTATGCCAATCTGTATATTCAAATCAACAGTTCAAACATATCAAAAATGTCAGATAATTTTTCATAAATAAGGAACACATAAGATAGCCAGCTGTATGGTGTACCCTTTGGGTTATTCTTCCAAGTAACAAAAGGCTATACAGTGTAACAGACAACCTGAAACAGCTGAGTATGAGCAAGCAGTGTGCCCAGGTGGCCAAGAAAGCCAATGGCATCCTGGCTTGTATCAGAAATGCTGTGTCCAGCAGGAGTAGGTAGGTGATAGTCCCCTTGTACTCAGCTCTGGTGAGGCTACACCTCAAGTATTGTGTCCAGATTTGGGCACCTCAATACAAGAGAGGTGTGCAGGTGCTGGAGCAAGGGCAGAGGCAATGAAGCTGGTGAAGGGCTGGAGAATAAACCTTATGATGAGCAACTAGGGGAGCTGGGGCTGCTCAGTTTGTAAAAGAGGAGGCTGAGGTGAGACCTCATCACTCTCTACAACAACCTGAAAGGACATTGCAGAGAGGTTGGTGTTGGTCTCTTCTCACAAGTTATTAGTGATACAAGAAGGAACAGCCTCAAGCTGTTACTGGGTAGGTTTAGACTGGACATTAGGAAAAAAATATTTCACAGAGAGTGGTCAGACATTCAAACAAGCTGCCCAGGTAGGTGGTTGAGTGACCAACCCTGGAGGTGTTTAAAGGTAGTTTGGATGTTGTGCTTGGGGATATGGTTTGGGGGTAAACCTTGTAGAGTAGGGTCATTGGTTGGACTTGGTGATCCTGAGGGTCTTTTCCAACCTGAAAGTGTCTGTGATTCTGTGCGATTCTGTGAAACACTGCACTGCCAATGCTTACATACGGATAAATGATATTTATGGTTACAAACGTTATATTAATGTTTGCATGCACACTGCAAGAGAAGATAGCGTAGATGATGTTCCAGCATCATGACACACAAAATTTGCATTACATCCAGTAACACTACAATCATGTAATAATAAAGTCATACAGTGACTTGTAATGCAGAGAGAAAAGAGGGTGCTTAACTAAAACTGAAAATTGTGAGGATAGCCATTTGCAAGTCAGCAAGTAACACGACACTCATTCTGGCAACCTGAAAAAATAACATTCCTCTCTTATTTGAACAAATATGCACAGAACATTCTTGCCTGCACACAGCATGCAGAGAATGCTTCCCACCTTTAATCAAACTGAATTTATGCTATTCAAAAAACAAACACAACTTGTTTCCAACAATAAAGATCACCTCAGTTACAAACAAGAAGGATCCTGTTGTCACTGAAACACAACCCCTTTCAATTTAGATGAAGTTTTTAGTTATTGCTGTTTGACATACAAAATAGTTACCTGCTAATGTCCAACTACATGTATGTCTGTAGGATTAGTAAGTTTATTTCTCACCACTTTGCAGAGGTGAGAGAGGTCCTTTAGTCTGTAGTAATGCCAACACACACACCTCAATTATCTGCAGCTCTCCTCTCTACCCCTCAAAAAATTTTCCCCACAGGGTCAGTCAACTTCTGATTTGAAAAAAATGCAGTCATAACTGCGAGGGCAGATATCTTGAGGCACAAACTAACTTGACCTTACTCTACTTTGTCATTCACCCTGCCTCTGAATGATCTATACTACCCCCATTTTTTGATTAGTATGTTCTGTCTGACAAAGCAATAAAAAGACCTTTAAGTTTCTACATATAGTATGAAGTTCTTTGTACAGTGTTTCTGATTAAGAAAAAAAAGAAAGGGAGAGGGAGGGAGGGAAGGAAGGAGAGGAAAGATAAGGAATTTGTAAGGAAAGAATTCAGAGAGAAGTTACAAATGAAGAGAAAAATATTTTAATTATCAACTCATTGTTTTATTCCTTCCTAAAATGCTGGCTCTGCAAATATGACTGCTAGAGTTCAGATCTCTGCAGTATCAAACTTCAATCAAACTTTCAACAGTAAAAAAGACTTTCAATATCACTAGTTCTCACCATAGAGTGTAGTTTGTGGATTTAAATGCAGATGCACTTATTCAGTAAAATGAACTTAGGAAAAATCTAATTCAGATAAGAGAAGCAAGTTTTTTATCAGCTTCTTAGAGCAACTGTAGAAAAAATCAGTGTTTACAGAGTGCTTTCAGTTTGCAGTGAAAATGTTACAATAGCAAAAATAGTTTTTAATGCAGAATAACTCCTCTCTGTCTTGCCTTTTATTGTATGTATCACTTCTACATATTAGTTAAACTCGCAGTCTAACGCAGCAAGCTTGCATTTTAAAACCAGAGGTTCTATGAATACAAACATTAAGTTTACTTGAAGACAGTTTCAGTATAAGTCTTATACAATCTAAAAGACATGGACAGTTTCTGTCTGGCTTTTAATCTGCTCCAATCAAACTGCCCTGCACAGGTTCTCCCTACATTTCCTCTAAACATGACAACTCCAATTTGCTAGGTTAGGTGTGCTGTTTCAACCATCACTAAACATCATTAATGGGAATGACAAAAAGAGAACAGAGTTTAAACTAGTAAACTCTCAGCAATGCAAACAGTCATAAACCAAACACAATTATACAAGCTTCCACATGTATACCAATAGAACAATAGTTCCAAAATACAAAATAGATAAAGTGTTTATTTTATAACATGGAAGAGCTCATTACACTTTCTTGTAAGCTGGTATCAGCAGATGAAAAGCGAAACACTGTTAATATGCATGCTTTTCAAAACATGTGCATTTTGTAGGTTGCTCATATCTACTTCATAGGTTGTATCTATCTTAGAGCATCCACAAAAACACTTCTACTTTATACAGTTTCCCAGCATTCAGGAATTTAATCTGGAATTAGCTCAGTCCTGGGAGATCATTACCTGATTAAAGCTAAACAGCCCACCTAGATTTAACAGTTATATGGTGAAAAGGAAATGGAAGCTGTTAGAACAAATGTAGAATAATTCATGTCAAGAAAGTTTACCTATATCTCATATATAAAGCCTCCTCTAAACCATGTAGGTAGTCAAAAGTTAAGAATAGGTTGGGCAGCTCCAGCAGCTAGGAGCTGTACTTCATACTGTCTTAACAGCAAAGAAGTCTTTCATAGTGTGGTAACTGATTTGTGTGATCTTATGCATTAGTACTAAGCTAGTATAGTTACAAACTCTAAGTCAAATTTAATACAACATTTACAAGTGTTCAGCCTTGATTTTCTATGGTGACAGCAGAGCAATTAGACAAAATTGCCTAAATGAGCCTACTTAAATCACACAGATTTTTATCAAAATATGGTTTAAAAAAATTATTTATTTCCAAGCCTTCTGTTGCAGTACCCCTATTAATCTCACCTGACCCTTTTCCTATGCATTTTACATGATCTCACCAAGTACCTTCAATTCTGCACAGGTTCTGTATTCTCTTAAACACGTTACAAAACACCTACAAGTACAACTTAAATTGCAATATTAAAGTTACTTGAAGTGTACAAGGTTTCTATTTCTATTCACTTTGTCACCAACCAAAGAATTTTATCAATTGCAAAGCACTTTTGTGAGACATGGTACGTATCACAGTTCAGATTCTTGTCTGACCTGCCACTAAAAGAACAAATGTAAAATGCACAATTACCTAGCCCAGCAATAATCAATAAGAATTTTTTTAAAGCACATCTAGTTCTAAAGAACTCATAACGTATTTAGCATATGTCTAATTGTTCATGCTGTGAAAACAAAAACATTTTGCAGTGGAAGATACATACATGAGTTGCTTCTTAAATATAAGACTCATACCAATTTTTAATGTTTTAATTTTTAGTTCAAACAGAGTTATTCTGTGAAACTCTGGGACACAGGTTTGCAGGATTATTTGGTAAAATACCAAACAAAACATTTCCATAAAACCATCCCAGAAAATACACAGATAATGGAACTTCTTTCATTGGTTTATCAGATGTATGCATTTCATACAGAAAGCAGAAGATGATACAGCTTTCCTAGCATGACAGTTTTGTAGCAATTAAACCTGTCAAATGTGAAGTGACAGAAGGACATCCAAATACTTCATGATTCATAATAAACAGAACTTCTGTGAGCCTTATTAACTTTGGAACATGCTAAATTTTTCACATAGGACACTCTGAAGCAGTAGTCAACACCTTCAGACTAAAAGCGTCCAACTAAGAGACCAAACTTCACAGCACTACAACTCAGTGTTTGAGAAAACAATCAGAATCTTGCAATATCAAATGTCCATATGAATGTGTGTATATCCTTAGACCTCAAAACAACTCAGACAAGCATTCTGTATTTTCCTTATCAGTACCACTTCATTTCTTTTTATCACAAAACTTAAAATCCCATAGGCTGCTTAGATACACAATACTGAAGCTGCACACCGACACTGCCCAGTGTATATCCCCTCTACTCTTACCTGGAAAGGCATCTCCACCACTACCAACTGCCATCGCATCCCTCAAATCGCCCCCTCTATCCCAAAGCCTTAGAGTTTTGGAGTCCTACAAGCCCACTACTGAAGGAGAGGAGGCATTCAGGGACAACTCAGGATAGCTCCATTCACCTCCACTCCCCAAAGGCAGGACTACCTTGCCCGTCAGTGAGCGGCCCCAAGCACCTCCACAAAACAGCTCTGCTCGCGGGCAGGAAGAAGCGGAGTGGGGGCGGAGGGGGGTGTCAGGATTTCCTTTCCCCCACAAGAGCCACATTCCCCTGGGACGGGAGGAGAGCCGTCCAGACAGACAGAGGGGCAGCAACAGATGCTTCCCTAGCCCATAGAAGACTGTCTGCTCTAGGAGGGGTATTTAGCAGGTAAATCCCAACCTCTCCTGTTAACACACACCTGTGCTTGCTGTAGCACGGTAAGTTCAAGCACAACACGCCGTCCAAACTCCGAACATCTTTGGGGGGATAGACACGCCGCTCCTCAACGGACCCCCACTCCCTCGGGGCGGAGAAGACCCTCGCTCCGCTCCCTCCCTCACACTCACACGTGCCCCCGCAGGCCCCTACCGCAAACAACCCGGGGATGGGGAGTCGGCAGGCCCGCCCGGCCCGCAAGACCCTCGTCTGGCCTCAAACGGCCCGCGGACTCACAGCAAGGCAGAGGAAGGCCGGGACCTCAGCCCCGCCGGCAGCGGCCCCCCACGCCATCCCACGCAACGCCGCGGCCTCGAACTGACCTGACGGGGGAGGGGCGGCGCCGTGTCCGTTGGTGGGGTCGAGGCGCGGTCTCTTCTCGGGGCTGGCGTGGGGTTTTCCACCCCGTCACCGACCCTCTATTCCCGGCCCGTCCTTCCCCGGGCGCCACCACTGAGAGAAAGCAGAGGACGCGAGGCAGGTAATCAGAGACAGGGGGAAGCACCAGCCCCTCTTCCCCTCCCCTGACAAAATAAAAAAAAAAACAAAACAAACAACCAAAATAATAAATAAATAAACCAACAACCCACCAAAGGGGAGGGAGTATAAAATTAAAAGGCTGGGCCCAGAGTTTAAAACAAAGAGGCGGAAATATCCGAGCGCAGTCCGAGCAGAGCCGAGCGGGGGCGCCGCGCTCAGGGCGCATGCGCGCGGTGCGCTCACCCGGGGCACGGCTCCGGCTGCCCCCTCCCCCGAGGAACAAGGCTGGGCCGAGCGCCTGTGGCGAGGCAGCGGGGTCCAGCGACGGGAACCGCAGCCACAGGGTTCTCTGCGACAACTAGCAGCAGCCTCCGGCCGTGCCGGGAACACCGAGGGGCAGAGGGAAGACGTCCGAGTCTCCAGGTTACCCAGCCTTGTAAAATGAGTTGAACTCGTGAGGAGGGTGAGGCTAATGAAGGGTATGGCACATAGTTACTCCAAGCGGTCGCATGACCCAAATATTTTCTCGAAAGCATATGGATGGTGTTTTAACTGATAAATGCAGAAACTTGGAATAGAAGCTGGGAGCGCTGGTGGCAAGGTACGCAACTATGTGGCAAGATGCAGCTGACTCAAACACTCCATCCGATGTCATTCAGGAGATCTTTTGCTTTCTGAAAGTTGAAAAGCAAGATCTTTGGTCAAGTAGTGTGCATAGAAGCTAGTGCCATGCTTAGTTTTATACCAAGTGGCTGAATACCAAGTTGAAGACAAATGTTTAAAAATTCATCCGGCCAAACTCTGAAGTCAGCAAATTTATTTTCCAAATTATGTATATATTTTTAATAAACTGCTTTAACATACCTATGTTTTTCCCTCTTTCTTTCCTCCATGCTAGCCAAGAATGAGCCACAAGGTAGTCTTTCACATTGGCTAAGAATGCGACTGGAAAGTAGCTGTCAGACATGATACAGACCTAGAAGATGTTTTCATCATTGTCCAACAAACAACTTACCCTTTATTGTGTACTGGGTTTTCAGGTTCTGTGCTTGGGTTTAGGAGTGTGTTAACCAGAAGCTAAGCCTGTTATGTTGGCACTGTAGATCTGCTCTGTTTGACTTCAAGAGTTGAGTGGTGAGATGAATGTATCTTGTCTGTCAGAAGTTTTAATTCTGTTTTCTGTTTAACCACAAATGACTCTACATGGGCCTCTGCCTATTGCGTACAGAGATGTATTCTAGAGAGTAGAATAAAAATTAATTGTTCTAGAAATAGTTTTAGAAAGTCCTGATAGACTTTTGGAATTGGTACTTAAGTAGCCGGAAGCCAAAGCAATGAACTTTAAGAATGTGCATGAACTGGGTGCATGAACTGGGTACCTTCTTTTTTTCTCCCTTGCATTTTGAAAGCCAAATGTTGCAGATTGAAAAACACCACAGTCTATTTGCTTTGGGTTTCTTTTACTATAGATGCTTTTTAGAAGATGCTACCTGAAGCAAACTGCCTACTCTAACAATTAATCTAATATACCCCTTGTGAAAAGGTTGTTGAGACCCTCAGAGCCAAGGCAAGGGTTTGCTCTCTTCGCAACTTCATTACCCTACATCAGTTGTGATGCCTTTTTGGTGATGGCATTAAAGAGTGTGCTAGCCTCAAAGTGACATATCTGAAACTTTGCCAGTGACTAGAGTATCTAGGATCATAGCTGAGTAGATGTGTGCCTTGTCTGAACTGCAGCACTTAGTATTTGGAGAGAGGTGAAACTTTTTGCTAACATTGCAGTCTGAGCTGTGATCAAACTATGGAATTTCAGGAAAAACTCAGGTGGAACCAGAAGTATCATAGTATAGTATCATAGTATCAGTCAGGGTTGGAAGGGACCACAAGGATCATCTAGTTCCAACCCCCCTGCCATGGGCAGGGACACCCCACACTAGATCAGGCAGGCCAGAGCCTCATCCAGCCTGGTCTTAAACACCTCCGGGGACGGGGCCTCAACCACCTCCCTGGACAACCCATTCCATGGCTTCACCACTCTCATGGGGAAGAACTTCCTCCTCACATCTAGCCTGAATCTCCCCACCTCCATCTTCATTCCATTCCCCCTAGTCCTATCACTCCCTGATAGCCTGAAAAGTCCCTCCCCAGCCTTCCTGTAAGTCCCCTTCAGATCCTGGAAGGCCACAATTAGGTCACCTCTGAGCCTTCTCTTCTCCAGACTGAACAGCCCCAACTCCCTCAGTCTGTCCTCATAGGAGAGGTATTCCAGCCCTATGATCATCCTTATGGCCCTTCTCAGGACACCTTCCAGCACCTCCAGATCCCTCTTGTAATAGGGCCTCTAGAACTGGATGCAGTACTCCAGGTGGGGTCTCACCAGAGCTGAGTAGAGGGGGAGAATCACCTCCCTTGACCTGCTGGCCACACTTCTCTTGATGCAGCCCAAGATATAATTGGCTTTCCAGGCTGTAAGTGCACACTGAGAGCTCATGTTGAGCTTATCATCCACCAGCATTCACAAGTCCCTCTCCTCAGGGCTGCTTTCCAGCCAGTCCCTGCCCAGCCTGTATTTGTGCCTGGGATTGCCTCGACCCAGATGCAGGACCCTGCACTTGGTCTTGTTGAAGCTCATGAGGTTGGCTTGTGCCCACCTCTCCAGCCTGTCAAGGTTCCTCTGGATAGCATCCCTTCCCTCCAGCGTGTCTGCTGCACCACACAGCTTGGTGTCATCAGCAAACTTGCTGAGGGTGCACTCGATGCCACTGTCCATGGCACCCACAAAGATGTTGAACAAGAACAAGACTGGTCCCAGGACTGATCCCTGAGGGACTCTGCTTGTCGCTGGCTTCCACTGGGACATGGACCCATTGACAGCCACTCTTTGGGTGTGGCCATCAAGTGGTCCATCCATCAAACCCATGTGTCACCAGTTTGGAGACCAGGATGTGGTGCGGGACAGTGTCAAAGGCTTTGCTCAAGTCCAGGTAAACGACATCAGTTGCTCGCCCCTCATCTATTAATGTTGTCACCTGTTCATAGAAGGCCACCAGGTTTGTCAGGCAGGATTTGCCCTTGGCAAAGCCATGCTGATTGTACCCAATCACCTCTTCACTATTCTTCTGAGTCAATAGTGCTTCCAGGAGGATCTGCTCCATTATCTTTCTGGGCACAGAGGTGAGACTGACTGGCCTGTAGTTCCCTGGTTCCTCCTTCTTACCCTTTTTGAAAATGGGAGCAGTGTTTCCCCTTTTCCCGTCTGTGGGGACTTCCCCAGTCTGCCATGACTTTTGGAATATAATAGAGAGGGGTTTAGCAACCTCAACTGCCAGTTCTCTCAGCACCTGTGGGTGTATCCCATCAGGTCCCATGGACTTGAACACTTTCAGGTTCTTCAGGTGATCACAAACCTGATCTTCACTTATGAACCCAGATCTCACTGATAGACTGGCATTGTCTTCCAGTAGCATTTAATGTATTCTTTCTGTTCACTTTGCTTGCATTAACCCTGTGGTGGTTTGAGCCTTAACTGGAAGTTAAGAGCTCAGGTGGGGGGCAAGGCTGAGAATCTCTCCCCCACTTCCCCCCCCTCTTTCCCTCCCAACAGAGAGGGGAGAAAAGGAAAGGGCAAATCCACCAAACAATAATTTGGAGTCGGCTTGGAAGTAGAGAGGCAAAGAGTTGTCTTTAAGCAATATATATATATATAACAATAACAGGAAAAAAGGTTCACAAGGGCAAGGAACAAGGATGGATGGGAGGGGGACAAAAAACGAGAGAATAATACAAAACCAGCCTTTCTCTGAGGTAGCGTGGAGGCAGCAGGTCCGACCACGTGGCAGAGGAGCAGGAGGGTAGCTGCAGTAGCTCTCGTCCAGCAGAGGCAGAAGCCAGAAAAGCCTGGGCCAACAGCTACGAGGTCCTGCTTTTTTATACCCTAGCTGGGCAGGGAGTGGGGAGTGGAACAGACTCAGCTTCCCAGGCGAAAAATGCCCTGCAGGGAGTGAAAAGTACCTGCAAACCCTCCACCCTGCTTTGTTCTTTTGTTCTCAGAAAAGGGTGTTAACCCACCACAAACCCTCACAGTTTTCACATGGTAAATAGCATAACATGAACACAAGTAAATTCAAAGTGTAGTTCCTGGAAGCATGCATTTTGTAGATAAAATTCAGAGAAGAGAAGAGGAGAGGGGAGGGGAGGAGAGGAGAGGGGAGGGGAGGAGAGGAGAGGGGAGGAGGGGAGGAGGGGAGAGGAAACCAGGTTGGAAGAGCTCTTTAAGATCATCACGTCCAACCTATCATCCAACACCTCCTAATCAACTAAACCATGGCACCAAGCATCCCATCAAGTCTCCTCCTGAACACCTCCAATGATGGTGACTCCATCACCTCTCCAGGCAGCCCATTCCAATGGGCAATCTCTCTCTCTGTAGAATTTCTTCCTAACCTCCAGCCTAAACCTCCCCTGGTGCAGCCTGAGACCGTGTCCTGGTGCTGGCCGTGTTCTGGTGCTGGTTGCCTGGGAGAAGAGAACAACCTCCGCCTGTCCATAACCTCCCTTCAGGTAGTTGTAGACAGCAATAAGGTCTCCCCTGAGCCTCCTCTTCTCCAGGCTAAGCAACCCCAGCTCCCTCAGCCTCTCCTCATACGGCTTGTGTTCCAAACCCCTCACCAACTTCGTTGCCCTTCTCTGGACACGTTCCAGCAAGTCAACATCCTTCCTAAACTGAGGGGCCCAGAACTGGACACAGTACTTGAGGTGCGGCCTAACCAGTGCAGTGTACAGGGGCAGAATGACCTCCCTGCTCCTGCTGGCCACACTGTTCCTGATGCAGGCCAGGATGCCGTAGGCCCTCTTGGCTGCCTGGGCACACTGCAGGCTCATGTTCAGCCTACTATCGACCAGTACCCCCAGGTCCCTCTCTGCCTAGCCGCTCTCCAGCCATTCTGCCCCCAGCCTGTAGCAGTGCATGGGGTTGGTGTGGCCAATGTGCAGAACCCAGCACTTGGATGTGTTCAATCTCATGTCGTTGGATTCTGCCCATCTGTCCAGCCTGTCGAGGTCCCTCGGCAAAGCCTCTCTGCCCTCCAGCAGATCAACTCCTGCCCCCAGCTTGGTGTTGTCCCCAGATTTACTGATGATGGACTCAATGTCCTCATCCAGATCAGCACTGATCCTTGGGGCACACCACTAGTGACTGGCTGCCAGCCGGATGTGGCACCATTCACCACCACTCTCTGGGCTTGGCCCTCCAGCCAGTTCCTAACCCAGCACAGAGTGCTGCTGTCCAAGCCATGGGCTGCCAGCTTGGCCAGGAGTTTGCTGTGGGGGACAGTGTCAAAGGCCTTGCTGAAGTACAGGTAGACTACATCCACAGCCTTCCCCACATCCACCAGGCAGGTCACCTGATCATAGAAGGAGATCAGGCTGGTGAGGCAGGACCTGCCCTTCCTAAATCCATGCTGGCTAGGCCTGATCCCTTGGCCATCCTGTAAGTGCTGTGTGATTGCACTCCAGATGACCTGTTCCATAATCTTGCCTGGCACTGAGGTCAGGCTGACAGGTCTGTAATTCTCTGGCTCATCCAACTGGCCCTTCTTGTGGGTGGGCACCACGCTGGCCAGCTTCCAGTCTTCTGGGACCTCTCCAGTGAGCCAGGACTGCTGAAAAATGATGGGAAGCGGCCTGGCCAGCTCATCTGCCAGCTCTCTCAGCACCCTAGGATGGATCCCGTCTGGTCCCATGGACTCCAAGGGTCTGAGGAGATCTCTAACTACTTTCTCCTGGAACACAGGGGACCTATACTGCTCCCTGGCTCCATCTGCCAGCTCAGGAGGCCAGCTGTCTGGGAGACATTCTGTCCTGCTATTAAAATTTGAGGCAAAGAAGGTGTTAAGTACCTCTGCCTTTTCCTCATCTTTTGTTACTACATTCCCCTCCGTGTCCACCAAGGAGTAGAGGTTGTCCTTGCCCCTCCTCTTGCCATTAATATATCTGTAGAAGCACTTTTTGTTGTCCTTTACATCAGTGGCCAGTCTAAGCTCTAAATAGGCTTTTGCCTATCTAATTGTTTTCCTGCATGACCTAGCATCATCCTTAAACATTTCATGGGTTACCTCTCCTTCCTTCCAAAGATGATACACCATTTTCCCCCCTCTTAATTTACTCAGAAGTTCATTGCCCATCTAGACTGGCCATCTGCCCCGGCAGCTCATCTTCCGGCACATTGGCACAGCCTGGTCCTGCACCTTCAAGAGTTCTTCTTTGAAGTAGGTTCAGCCCTCCTGGTCCCCTTTGTTTTTAAGGGCTGTTTTTTCCAAGGTACCTTCTGAGTTAGTTCCTTGAGTAACCTGAAGTCCTCCCTCTGGAAGTACAGAGTGGAGGTTTTGTTTATGCTTCATTAGTCTTCAAGCGCATCACCTTCATACATATTTATGATTTGGATTTTTCCCACATATATATATATATATTGTGATAGGCAAATATCACAGAGTCACAGAATTGTAGGGGTTGGAAGGGATCAGCAGAGATCATCTAATCCAGCCCTTCTGCTAAAGCAGGTTCACCTAGATGAGGTTGCAAAGGAACTTGTCTAGGTTGGTTTTGAAAGTCTTCAGAGAAGGAGACTCCATGAGCAGTCTGGGCAGCCTATTCCAGTGCTCTGTCACCCTCAAAGTAAATTAATTTTTCCTTATGTTTAAGTGAAATATTCCTTTACACAAACTGTGCCATGTACACTATATAGTTGCCAAGCCAGGTGCAGTTACTAGTTACTTCTCGTTCACTGATCACTTACATTTCTGTGAATCATGAATAATTATTTTTAACTCAGTGGGTTAGGGATCTGAGGGTGGTAGGGGAAGTAGGAGGAAGCAGTTTAGCACCTAGGATTTACTTGGTGCAACACAGGGGGTCACAGGTGTGTGGAGGCAGGATAGTTCACTGTGGTCAGTGGTCACAGCCCACCTGTGCTGCAGTGGGGCAGTGTGTGATGGATACCTAGTTCTCTTCTTGAAAATACTTGTTTTGCCAGGAATCCTGATCACGTCTCCCCTGAGAAAGCATACGGAGGTCAAGCAGTCATGGATCAGTGTTGAGACCTCTTCTGTTTAGCATCTTTATTGATGACCTTGATGAAGACATAGAGTGTGTCATCAGTAAGTTTGCAGATGACACCAAGTGAGGTGGGAGTGTTGATCTGCATGAGGACAGGGAGGCTCTACAGAGGACTTGGATAGATTGGACCAATGGGCCAACATTAATGAGATGAACTTCAACAAGGCCAAATGCCAGGTATCAGAAATGCTGTGTCCAGCAGGAGTAGGGAGGTGATTGTCCCCTTGTACTCAGCTCTGGTGAGGCCACACCTTGAGTATTGTGTCCAGTTTTGGGCACCTCAGTACAGGAGAGATGTGCAGGTGCTGGAGCAAGGGCAGAGGAGGGCAAGGGAGCTGGTGAAGGGCTTGGAGAATAAATCTTATGAGGAGCAACTGAAGGAGATGGAGCTGTTTAGTTTGGAAAAGAGGAGGCTGGGGGGAGACCTCATTGCTGTGTACAGCTATCTGAAAGGATGGTGTGGAGAGGTTGATGCTGGTCTCTTCTCCCAGGTAATTAGTGATAGAGCAAGAGGGAACAGCCTCAAGCTGTTACTGGGTAGGTTGAGACTGGATATCAGGAAAATTTTTTTCATGGAAAGAGTGGTCAGGCATTGGAATGTGCTGCCCAGGGAGGTGGTTGAGTCACCAACCCTGCACATGTTTAAAGGCAGTTTGGATGTGGTGTTTGGGGATATGGCTTAGGGGTGAACCTTGTAGAGTAGGGTTATCAGTTGGACTTGGTGACCCTGAGGGTCTTTTTCAACCTGAATGATTCTGTGATTCTGTGTGATTCTGTGGGCCTCTGGAACCGTCTGTAAAGCAAATTAATTTCTTTGCTGCCTGCAGTGAAGGAAATGAGTATCAGTCAAGTACCTCTTTCAATGAGAAGTGACCATAGTTCTGAAGATGAAACTAATGCAGTAGGGTCAAGCACAGGGTCTTGAGGGGCACTCCAAGCACTAAAGCTACAAATAAGTGTTTTATCTTGTGCATGGAGATACAATTTTATGCTGATAGCAAAAAAGCTGGACTTGCATTGTAAGTCATATTGTTGGTAACTACTGCTCAAATATTGTGTCAGTACATCCAAAACCCCTCCCCCCACAATGAAGCTGGGCTGGGGGAAAGCAAAGAAGCTGGGCTGGAGGGAGCCAGGGAGTGAGACACCTCCCCTCACCCAGGGCTGTGGCCAGTAGGCTCCCATGAGCCCTTCCCCAAAGCCATGTGTCCTGCCAGGCATGGCAAGACACAGACCCTGTGCTGGGGCAAGTCTGGGCAAAGGACAGAGGTTGATCTGTTCCTGGTGCCTACTGCTATTGTCTGCCTGAGTTTGGAAATGCTTCCTTTGTGACATCTGACAAAATTAGACCTAGCTCTTCTTAAAAATGGGACAGTTGCGGAGAGACTCTCTGTCTCAAGTTCTCCCTCCCCACATGTAGATAAACTATAGCAGTTTTAGGAGAATTCTCTGCTAAAAATAGACATTAAGAGGAATTAGCACGATCAGCAAACCGTGTTGTGAGTATCTGATATATTCCTAAGTCCCCAGGAAGTTCCTTCTTTTTGTAGGTGGGACACTGCTACTTTTGGACTTATCTTTTCCATATACTGTTCTCAAACTGTCTTTAACCATTACTATTGTGAAGATAACCCACAACCAAGTGTCCAAACCTTCATATACTTTGTATCATGTTATGAGGGAGGCAGAGCCAAATTATAAATAAATAAATATTTTATAAATTTCTCGCCTTAATTTCTTCTTATTTGTAACAAGTATCAAACTCAAAGAAATAAATGAGAGAAAGTGCATGAGGATAAACAATTGTTGAAAATATGGCCTAAGAGGAATGACCACTCATTCTGCTCATGTACTAAAAGACAAATGTTTCAAAATGTTGTTTGTAGCCTTTCAGGTGAAGCATGCTGTTCATGTAGGAATCAGGAGAGAGACAAAGGGAGAAAATAAATCTCAAGAATACTCCTTCACTACCATCAAGACCTCAGGAATTCCTATGTTCAACTTATAATCATACCTGTTTGTGAGGATATTCATACTACACCAGGCTGAAAAAAAAAGCCACTTCATTCTGAAAAAACAACAACCACTGTGCCATGAGAAGCTCCATCAGATGTCTGGACTCAAGTGTGACAAGAACAGGCTGCCCCTGCAGCCATGGGGAACAGTGTCATGAAATAGAGCAGCTCTAGATAAGGAGGGCTATGGCTTTCCTTTGTGACTCTATCCAAGAGGTACAGGGATTCTGCCCAAGACCTTCTGTGCTATGTGACACGGGGGATGGGATACAGTCTTAGCTATCCCATGTGGCTGGATGTGCATCACAAAAGTGATTCTCAAAGCCTATCTCAAAGCAGGAACGACTTCACGACTTATAATTATCATGAAGCTTCCCAGAAGCATGTGAGACACTCACCTTCAGGCAGAGGCTCATAGGACTGGAAATGATTCAGATATTTACATGTGAAGGGGACACCAGATGTCCTAAACCAGTTTAACAGTGACACAGAATTTCTCCTAGAAAGTGATTTTTATGATTTACCATCCTGTTAATGTGGTCCAGTAAAAAATATCACCAACTTCCCACAGTGAAGACAAAGCACTTTTAAGTCAGTTTCATTCTGGTTATCTTTGTGATCTTGTCTCAAAGGGGAACAAAGTGCCCTGCTTTTATAGAGTTGTCTTGGAGTTGATGATATTGATGCCTTGTAGCCAATACTTTTGTGAGATAATTGTCCAAAGGCTGTCTTAAGAGAGCTCAAGGCAAATCTCTTGTACATTTTAACACTGGAAGTGTTCTACTCTTTATCATCACAGAACATTATACATCTTTTTCTGGGTTCTCCACCTCCCCATCATCTGCTGCTGTGTAGTATTTAAACATTTTCTTTAAGAAAAATGTCATTTACAACCACAGAGACAAGTGTGAGGTAATTAGGGACAAGGTCTAGTCATCCCATGAACACATTTCCAACATAAGTCCTGCAGAGTTTGAACCTTCCCTGAATGCTTGTAGGCTTCAGGGACTTGGCACGGAAGGCAGGGAGCAAGCTTTGACTGCAGCACTGTCAAGGAGAAATCTGCACTGGTTTTTATTTGTTGGTGGTGTGTGTTTGTTTTCCTTGGGCTTTTATTGGGTTTTTTTGTGGAGTTTTGTTGCTGTTGTTTGGTTGGTTGTTGGTTTTTTTTTTTGTTTGGGTTGTTTGTGTTTTTTTGTTATGTTGTTTGGTTTGGGGGTTTTGTTTGGGGTTTTTTTTGTGTTGGTTTGGGTTTTTTTTCAGAGACAACACAGCTGTTATGCTTTTTGCATTTGAAGTTCTCTGGTTGCTGAGTCAAGTAGAGCCCTGCTGTCATGTACCCAAGAAGAAAAGTACAATCTCTCCCAAGGAAAGAAACAGTAGATCTGCAAGTGAAGCATACCCAAATTTTCAATGTTTCCACAGATTTCCTTTATCATTCTGCTACTTCTTCTGTGCTTCCTCCTCTCATCTAGATGAGGAGGAGGAAGCGTGACTGATATTTCATTCAGCATATCTGAAGAGACCGCATTGGTGTAATCAAAAGTTTCCAAACTTTTCTGAGATATTATTAAACCACAGAGAGGGAGAAGGCTGCAGTCTGTTGGGGCAGAACACTACTGTAAAATGGTTTGCTTACTGCTATTAGGGCACATATATAATTTGGGAACCCCTGAACTACAGAAGGAGGAAGATAGAGGCATTCTTTCAAAAGAGGAATTGGCTCAATGGTATTAGGTCAACGGCTCAACATCCTGATGGAAATCACTGTCAAGTGGTATCCCTCAGGGTCCATACTGGGACAAGTGCTGTTTAATATCTTCGTGAATGACATAAATAGTGGGATTGAGTGCCCCCTCAGCAAGTTTGCAGATGACACCAAGCTGAGTGGTGCAAGTGACAAACCAGAGGGATGGAATACTATCCAAGGTGACCTGGAGAAGAGGACCTGTGTGAAGTCATGAGGTTCAGCAAGGCCAAGTTCAAGATCCTACACCTAGGTCAAGGCAATCCTCAGTATTAATACAGGCTGGGGGATGATGTCATTAAAAGCAGCCCCGTGGAGAAGGACTTGGAGGTATGGGTGGATAAAAAGTTGGACGTGAGCCAACAAAATGCACTCACAGCCCAAAAGGCCAACTGTATACTGGGCTGCATCAAAAGCAGCATGGCCAGCAGGTCAAGGGAGATAATTTGCAGGATTGGTGGGCAGTAAAGCCTTCAAAACATTGCAAAGAATACTTGCCCCTTACAAGAGGAAGAATGGTTGTCCAGAGCATCACATTTATTTATTTCTTTCTGAGCTCAGGCAAATGGTAGAAATCACATCAGCTTAACACTTCACAGGCAAGAAAGCAGCTCCCAATTTTCTTGTAAGTCAGAATATACTTCATTCTATGAAGAACGCGGAGAAAGCAGACAACAGTTGGCTACCAGGAGAGAATAACATGTATTGACCATCCCATCTGCCATTTAATCCACCAAGAAAACTAAACAAGAGTGAAGGTTAAAAGAGAATAAAAGCTGGTCTTGAAAATATTAAATACAATTTAGTTACAGTAGTCTGTTTTTCAAGCTGGTATCATTTAACCTCCCAGTTCTTTAATTAATAATTTTACTTTGAGCATTTAAATACCTAACACAAAAGTAACAGTTCTGTGTAAATCTAGGAGACAAGGCTGCTTGAGGGTGTGCATTACCATACAATGGTCTTAAAAACTTCTTCTCCTTACAAAGGGCTTAATGGGAACAATAGATGTTGCCCGCTTTCTCCATGGCTTCCTAGTTTAGGTGAGTACAGATAGTAAATGCAGACCAGAAATACATGAACATCTCTACTGGCCATCCCTGTTAAGGCAGAAGTTACCTCTGGTGCAGAAACAGAGTTGACAGACAGAAGGTAAGGTGGGCACCATTTTCATCTGCATACACTCACAGCCAGGTATTGCCATATTTGCCACCCCTTGCAGAATCTTGCCATAAGCAGAACCATGCATGCTGTCTGCTTGCCCATGTCAGCCCTGTTGGCAGATCTATCACTCAAGGCAACAAACATCATTGTAAGTTTTATATTAAAATTATTAAGTATTTTTAACTCTCTGCACAGCTGGAAAAATAAGGTCCCACACACAAGTCATGGGGCAGATTTTCTTGCAGTCCACTCCCTGAACTCAAATATTATAAATACTATGAATGTAACAGAAATATTTATAAATATTGTAAACTAGGTGAAGCATCTTGTTGAGTAATGCACACCCCAAAACCACTGCCACACTTACTCTTCCTCAAGAAGCTTATTTCTTCCTGGCTCTTTCCTGTTTTCCTCATGCTTAAATTCTGCTTTAGAGGAGGTTTACACTCCACTCTATGTTTTCTTCTGGACATATACAATGAATTGAAACCAAGGAAAAGTTTTGTTTATCTAATACATTGATTGCAGCTTTAGTAATTTCTGCTTGCCATTGCACTTGTAATATATCTGACAGTTCCTTCACAGTGCTTCAGCTGCAGCTTCAGAAGAATCATATACTCATAGAATGGTCTGGGTTGGAAGAGAACTCCAAAGATCATCCAGCCCAACCTCCACTGCAGTAATCAGAGACATCCTCAACTAGATCAGGTTGCCCAGAGCCCTGTTGAGCCTCCCCTTGAATATCTCCAGGGATGGGGCCTCAACTAACTCCCTAGGCAACCTGTTCCAGTGTTCCACTACCCTCATGGTAAAGAACTTGTTCCTAGCATCCAATCCAGATCTGCTCTTCTCTAGTTTGAAGCCATTGCCCCTCCTATCCCTACAGGTCTTTGTAAACAGTCTCTCTCCATCCTTCTTGCAGGTCCCCTTCAGGTACTGGAATGATGCAACTAGGTTTCCCTGGAGCCTTCTCTTTTCCAGGCTGAACAACTCCAGTTCCCTGTTCTTGTAGCAGAAGTGTTCCAACCCTCCTCTGTGGCCCTCCTCTGTGACCCTCCTCTTGCTAGCCCTCCAGCAAGTCCATGTCCTTCCTATACTGAGGGCTCCAGACCCGGACACGGTACTCCAGGTGAGGTCTCACCAGAGCAAAATGGCAGAATCACCCCTCTCAATCTTCTTTTGATGCAGCCCAGGATGCAATTGGCTCTGTGGGCTGCAAGCACACACTGTCTGTGCATGTCCAGCTTCTTGTCTATCAGCACCCCCAAATCCTTTTGTGCATGGCTACATCCTATCTCCTCATCCCACAGTCTGCATTGATAGTGAGGATTGTTCTGGCCTAGATGCAGAACCCTGCACTTGCTCTTGTTGAAGCACATGAGGTTCACCTGGGCCCACGTCTCCAGCTTGTCCAGGTCCCTCTGGATGACATCCTGCCCCTCTGAGCACCACTTGGTGTCATCTGCAAACCTGCTGATGGTGCACTCAATCTCACCATCCATATCATTGATAAAAATATTAAACAGTGCAGGTCCCAGTATGGATCCCTGAGGGACATCACTTGTCACTGCTCTCCATATGAACTTTGAGACATTGAGCAGCTGTGCTGACTCAGCAGTTGTTGGTCTTTTTTGAATGGGAGCACAATTGTCAGAGGACATGTTAGGTCATGGGTCAGATGCAAAAGAAGTTATCTGCTTCAGCATAAAATGCTTCTGAAATGTTGTTGACTAGAATACAAGCTAAAGTTTATCCACCTCATTTTCTCTTACAGCTCTATTTCAGTGAATACAGTTCAACTTGAAAGAACACATCTGCTTTTCTAAGTTTATATGCTCCAAGACCCTAGTTCAGCCTTCATAGTTCTGCAAATAAAAAAATGGTTTGAAGAGAAGAGGATTCTCTTCGAAGGCTGAAGCTGTTGCTTCTTTTCCCTCATTAAAAATCTACTTCTCAGCCCCACTTATGGCCTTTCTAGAGGTGCTAAGAAATCCATTTAATCTCTGGGTTTCCAGAAGTACTCCTCCTGTCGCAAATACGATAAAGCTCCCAAGCTGTGCTTCCCTGTCTGAGACACATCTCAGCCCAGAGGTGGGACATCACAGCTCTTTCCCATGTTGTCTTCCTCCCACTGAGCCTCCAATGAGTGTTTTTAAGCACTGGAAGGGTTCATGCACATAGTCACTCTCCTGCAGTATGTAATCCCCACTGACAGCACATCTCCATCTGTTCCTCATTTCCAAGCACATGGATGAAAATCTGCAGGCTGCAGGATTATTTCAGTGGTATAAGACTTCCATAAGCTTTTGCAGCTTTAAGTGGACAAGGGCAGGAAAGGTGCTGTCCCACCTTTCTCTCTTCCCTTCTAAAAAGTCAGCTTCAGTATCAAGCAGCAGACTGCAAACACACAATAAACAGATGCCACACTTGGTGCCATGGTCTAGTCATGGGGTCTGTGGTGACAGGTTGGACTCGATGATCTTCGAGGTCTCTTCCAACCTTAGCGATACTGTGATACTGTGATACAAAGCAATGCCGATGACTAACAGTGTGACCATGGCAAGACATTTGTGAGTTAGCTTACTGCAGTTCAAATTTTTTAAAAGCAAATTGAGATTTGTCTGATGAGAAGTGCATGAAAGATTCATAGTGACAGGTTATATCTGTGGTGATCAGTGCAGCATCATATTTAGACTATAGTCATAAGAGATGTTAACGGCAGAGTCCTGGCTTCTGAAGCAGCCAGATCTTTACGGAATCCAAGTACACTTTATAAGGAGTAAGGTGTTACAAATAGATAACAAACCTAAAATAGACAGAAAGACTGTGCCAGCCATGCAGAAATTTGGAGCTGAAATGTGAAAACTTCAGAGTATTCTGCAACTACTGCACTTTTCTCTGTGTGTACAAATACACCACCAGTATTTTCAGTGCATCAGACAGAAAACAAGCAGAAACAATGGCTGCATTTGTGACGCTGGATACCAGAAAAATACAAAGGCTGTGTTTTCAGCTTCATAATAGGAAAACATCACAGCTCATTTGTTTTCAGCATGCACGTTGAAGTTTTGTTACTAAGGAAGACAAGGAAATTCTTGGGGCACAAGGCTCAGGCCCAGGAAATAGCCATTCTACAGTCCACATCTAGATATAAAACACACTGTATTTCTTAGAAGAGCTGTCTCTAAAGGGAAACATATTATCCATTACCTCTGTGCTGATTTATTCTGCAGAATCTTCATGTTCCAAGCAAGCCAAGCTGGTAATATTCCCCCTTTTTGACTAACTGAAAGCATATACCCATGTTAGATTTCAACTCTTTCCCTTTCCTCACTATTTTTTTTCTCAAGTAACACCTTCAAAACCATCTTGTACTACTTTTTTCCCTGAATTAGACCATTAGTCCTCCTCTCCTGATTGTACCTGGTGCTGCTACAACAGTTTCTACCCCTCACCAGGCATCCTTTAGGTTTACTTTTAGAGGTCCCAGACTTGCTTTCCCTCTGCAAGGCTTTCTTAAGCCTTAAAACCAGATAAATCCCACATCATTTGCTTGGCTGTAACATGAGACATTAAAAAGTAATTTTTGAAAAGGACTACTAACCTCTGAAATCAAGAAGAATTCAGGGACTATAGTTTGACAAAGAACAGGGAATAGAAATATGTTTGGTGACCTGAGGCCAGAGAAATTGTCATCAATACTACAGTTTCAGGGCAAATAAGCCTCACAACAGATTCTCTCTTCATCTTTGTATCTATCCTCCAAAGTGAGGATTCAACCAGCACACCAAGTACTAGCACTGTTTAGTCCAGAATGGTAACATTGCAGAGGGTATTTCTGGAAAATGACCAGAGCTGAAGCAATGTTCAGGAAGCTGTGAGATAGTAAAGTAGAATAATTTCATTCACAAGAGATCTCTGAAAATCTTGCTATCCACCACTTGCCCCATCACCACCCATGGAGCTTAAAGCAGTACTGAGTCAGATTGCCACAGACCTTGCACAACAGAGCCGAGAAGATCCACAGGAGTGGAGATTCCATGGCTGCCTTGGGTCTCTCTTCCTTGATCAAGCACCCTCCTGGGGGACAAGGGGCTCCTTTGGTCTCTGCTGAATGTCTTTGTTACTGTCCCTCTGCAAGCCTGAGAGGAGACTGGCTCATTCCATTTGTTCCCCCACCTCAAGCAAGTTGAAGAAATGCAAAAGAATGCTCCTTTTCCTTGTTGTCTACAGATTGAAGAGAAGCCTTCTCTCCACCTTTTTACATCTCCACCACAGATGTGCTGTACTCTAGCATGCTTCTCATCTCTGTGGCATGTGACACATCTTTTCCATGGAAGCAATAGCTGCTGTGCGCTGGATAGCCCAAACTGGACATCATTCTCCAGTCGCAGTCAGGTGCAACGGTGCTGATGCAAGGGGAAAGATCCCTAGGACTTGGAGGAGGTGGCACAGAAACAAGATTATGCACCAGAGTGCACTGGGGCTTTCCAAAGCATACCCCTCCCACAGCCCACCCGGGCCCCTATAGGGCTCCAGCACAGCTCACAGGGATCTGCCCCCTTGTATATTTCTAACCAGTGAAAATGCTCCTGGGAGCTACAGGGCTGGGGCCTACAGGTGGGGCACAACCTGCAGATGGGGGCAGGATTATGGCATTTTACTTAGAGCCTTTGGTTCTACCTCCTGTGGAGCCTGGTTTCCCATAGATTGTATATAGGTGTGGGGGCCTATGTACCATGAGGGGGTGGGACCTGGGGGTGGGCATGGCCCTGCACTGGAGCTGGGAAAGATGCAGGGGAGGGCAGGGAAAAAGAAGCATGGGTAGGGCCAGGTCAAGATGGTTCTCCTCTTGGTTTGAGAAGATAAATCATGAGGCAGAAGATGGTGCATGCAAGACACTGATTTTTCCAGGAGGACACACTAAAGTGTGCATGACACAGAGTAAGATGTATGGAATAATTCTTAACATGGCACCAGCCTTGCAAAGGAACATTGTTTAAAACTGTCCTCAAGAAATGTGCACATAGATGCATTCCTTTCTACAATCTAACACCTGAAGTTTGGTCTGATTTTCTTTGGCCTCTCAAGAGGTGAAAATGGTGACAAATTCAAACTTGTCATTTATTTTGAGCTGTGAGACCTCCTAAATAATGGCACTTACTTATTTTGGTTTTCATAACTGAATGCTGATGCCTGAAGCAGTGATCTAGAGTAAAATGAATGCTGTCCCAATGCCTGTCTGCCCAGGATGGAGGGTTTTCTTAACAGAAAACAACCAGAAATCTGGCTAACACTATCACCCTGGAACATACACACATACCATAATGTTCTCAAATGATGCTAAAAGTCTTTTATACCTTTCATAAACTCCACAGAAACAGATCATTGTCTTCATACGATATAAAGGATATCTATTTTCACTCAAACAACTTATTTTCAGGAATAAAGAACTTATCTAATATTGTCTTTAAAACTTCACTCTCAAAAATACAGATTAAATTTTAGACATAAGACCATACTGAAATTGTTGTAGATTCTTTAAATAAGCTTCTGAATGTGGAGTTTCATTTCACAAGTGATAAGTTACAAGTGCATTTTAAGTAGTTTAAGTCACATCTAAATTTGAGGAACTAAAATCAACCATTTTAGCAGAGTAAACCTCATGGTTCAAACCCAGCCCTACTGTGATCATTTTAGATTGGAGGTACTTGCAAACAACCCTAGAAGAGAAAACCAGTCTTTTCCTTTGAGTGGCAAGATCTTGCTGTTCACAAACCCATCATGTTGGGAAAGTGAAAAAATCACGTATAATTACTCTCCCAAAGTATTTAACACTGGTGTGGGAGCCACTAGCTGCCTTTACTTGCAGAGAATTTGCAGGCTCTGTCTGAACACTCACAGCAATCTATTCCAGATCACTCTCATATTTCACCTTGGTTACCAGCCCTTGGTGGACCTGCTGAAGCAGGGAGGTTGGACCAGGTTAATTCCAGAGGTCCCTGCCAACCTCAGCCCTTCAGCAGCTCTGTGGTTTTGTGATCCCCAACATGGCAAAAAAAGATGCTGTCAGCAGCCGCATTGAGAGGCCTCCTCCCCATGCAGGGCAGGGCCACTGACAAACCCCAAGACAGGAGGTCTCAGTTCCTTACTCCTGCCTTTGTTCTACACCAAAGCACAGCAAAAACCCTTGAAGCTGTACTGGCAGACAATGAACTTCCTTCTGGGCTGAGGTCACTTGGTAGGAGCTTGCATGGAGAAGAAAGCTGAAAAGGGTGTGAAAGTGGTGAGGCACTCCCCTCAGCATGAGGTGTAGTACTGCAAAGCAGTAGCCCCTTGTATTTCCTGGGGTCACTTGTTGGGGTGTGGTGGGGTGGAATCAAGGAGACCTGAAAGCTTAGAATCAAAGAAAACACAGGCTTCAATATGAGATGGGATAGACCTGTCATTCAGAGGACACAGACTACTTCTCTAGAGGCCTGTGCTGGTGACATGGATAGCTTTATAGCCTATGGGAAGAAGAGAAACTATGCTTGGTGCTGAAGAAGCTGTCCTTGAGGAACTGCTTGCTTGCTGGCATTGCATAGAAAATTAAGTCCTTTGTAGAGATTAAGCCTTCAGATGGCCTCAGTGAAATAGCTGTGGTCAATACATGTGACATGTTTGTGGCACATGAAGCCAAGTCATGAGGTATTAGGTATTAGGTAATAGGTTGGACTTGATGATCTCTGAGGTCTTTTCCAATCTTGTTTATTCTATGATTCTGTTGGTGAGGCATGGAAAATAAAAGGCAACAAGTGACGACTGGGGTGATGTCAGGCTGTCCTAGTAGCACCATTGACAGGAGTTACAAGTGCAGTCAGTGTGATAAACATAAGAAACCCTCCCAAACACCACAGGCTTTGGAAGCTCTGACTTGGTCTTTGTAATAACATTTTCACACTCCAAACATCCTCCCATACCCACCCACAGCAAACTACCAGCAGCAAAAATAGGCTGCACATCAGAGGCAGAAGATTCAGTTTGATATAGAAGGAGCTGCCATAAGTCTGAGTTCACTTTTCCTTTAGGACATTTTTCCCTTAGGACATTGTTGATTTAAATACATTGATGCTCTGAAATGGTTTTAAAGAGCAATTTTACAGATTATATACACAAATTACCTGAACCTGTCTGACGTAATTTGTTATGTTCTTTAATGTTCTTGCAACAAAAAGTTCTTGTTGTCATCCTGCTGTCTATGCAAACCCTGTTCAAAACACTGCTTAAAATATTACCCTAACCAGTCATTCTTGCTGGACATAGATTGAAAAACCGTCATTAAGCTGCTGACTCATATTTAAATAGAAGGAAAAGACAAAACCCCTTGAACACAGAGTGATTTGGAGATGTGGGTAGGGCAACAGTACATTCACAAGTTTCATGCTAAGTCTATTTAAGTCTATGAGTCTATGTGAAAGGACTCCCAGGGGAAAATACATTGGGCAATGCAGATACTGCTGTGAATGAGGATTGGGGATTGACGCCATTGCAGTCCATGTCTCTCTGCTCTAAGATCAAGTTCTCATGGAACCGAATGTCAAATCTGCACTAAAAAGATGTCTCAGAAGTGCATCAGTAACATTTTGATCTTCTGGAAAGAATATGGAAATCAAGGAGGCAGTGATAAAGATCACATTTTATGTCTCTTAGATGAGTGATTTACCATCTGGGTAGTATTTACCATCTGTGTAAAACAGAGAGTAGGGATTATATTTTGTTGATTAGTGAAAGTTTAGGTCAGGCAAACACAGGGCTGACCACCTTGCCAAAACCTGTTCAATGTTCTGTTATTGTTGCATTGTCTAAAAAAAGCACTTTATGAACCATGTTGCCATATCAGACGTGCAACTGTCTTAAAGTTGCTCTTTTCCCAGTGTGCTCAGGACAGAGCAGGGCTTTATAACTGGTTCTTGCTCACTCAGCTGTGTGGGAAGATAGGTATTTTTGCTGTAAAAAGAATACATTATTATTTTGAAATATGCTTTTGCTCCTGTTTGTAAACACAAGCCAAAGTTTTCAGCATGCTCTGCAGATCTGAGAGACTCTTCTCCTTGTTTTTGAAGTAGTAACTCTGCAGCAGGCTAGAGACCTTATTTCCCAATGTACAGATAGATGGAGGACAAAGGAATGAAAAATGAAGCAACTTCCCATCAGAACCCCCTATGACTTAATTTAAACCAACATCTATCGTATGCTTTCATCTTGATAACTGGGAAGATTGCACCAAGTATTTTTTCCAGATATTTAACATGAGCAACATATGGCATAAATGATATAATTGTGTTTCATTTTATATTGGCACTATGGAAATCCTCCTACAATTTCATGCAAATTAGTTTTAGCCTAGAAGTTGCTCTTCAGTGTGTGGTATTTATTTCCCTGTTATTAGTGATATTAATTAAATTGTGGCATTTCTGATGTGCCTTAGAGCTACAGGTCAAAGAGGAGTTGATTGCCAGTATCTGAATAACTCTAAATCCATAGCTGCTCAGCAACATTCACAAGACAAGCCATTAAGCACATTTGACCCTGGGATCCAGAACAATCCACAGCAGAAAGAAGCATCCAAAAGAAAGGCAAATCATGGCCAACATCATAGGGCATGAGAACTTTGGTATGAGCATTGCTTACAGTTTATGCTATATGCATGTGTTCTCAGCAAGGGGCAGTCTGTGCTGTTAGGTGCAACCTACCTTTCTCTGTCTGTGGCCTTCTTCTTAAGTATCTTCATTCATGTTTCTTTTTCCACTATTAACTTAAAAATAGTTACTCTCATTTAAACACTGAACATTATCTAGCACATCTGCTATTCAGTGAAACTATTCTACCTCATCTTTTATTTTCCTGATTAGTTAAATGCCATCACTTGAAATGGTCTGCCAAATTAGAACCAGTTTAAAGGACATATAGGACCTAAATCCATGAATGCAGTGTCCATGAATGCTTTATTATGAAGACTTCTATCTAAGTGTACCTAGATGCTGAACCTAAATGAAGGTAGAAAAGTTAACTGCATTTTTTACTATAGAGTTAGCACAGTATGTCTATCTTTCAAGTTGCAAATTCTCTTATAAAACAGCCAAACTAGAAAACCAGCTCAGTTTGAATATATCAGTGGCTTGGTTTTAAGAATTATATCAATGAGTCTTATGCAAAATACCTCCCCTTAGGAAAGTGAAAACATTGGAGAAAAGTTGTTTTGCTAAGCTGTTTTGCAAAGTTGCAGGAGTGAGGCTTCTTGCCTTCTCAAGGTATTTGAAATATTTATTCCAATATAGAGAGAAGCCTTGTTATTGGACAGTCTTTGCTTTTACACTAACACAAGCAGATTGCTATAAATATATCAGGACTTGGGGGAGAAATATGCCCTATATGTATTGAAAAACAGGTATCAGATGCCAGGGTGTTAACCTCAGCCCCAGGATCTAAATAAATTGTGCCAGTGTCAGAAGTGGTGAGCATACAGCAGCTGACTCTAGGGAGAGCTTGTGAGCATGCTGTGAGGAAGCACAAGTCCCAGGAAGCTGAAGAAAACAATAGTTCACACCCCTTTGCAGATATCATCTCTGTCCTATTTGGGGGCAAAATTTAAAGGAACTAATGTAGGAGAAAGTGGATTGTTAGATGCAGCTTTCTCCACTATCTTTTGTGGTTTGCCTGTTGTTGGTTTTGTTTGGGGTTTGTTTGTTTTGTTGTTCTTTCTTGTTTTTTTGTTTGGTGGGTTGTTTTGGGTTTGGTGGTGGTAGTTTTTGTTTTGTTTGTTGTTTTATTGTTATTGTTGTTTGGGTTTTGTTTTTGTTTTTTGGTGGGGGGAAACTCTTTCTAGATTTCAGCACCAAGATGAAAGCTTAACTTGACAGGTAAAATTCCTGTTTCCTTCTTCACCGTTACTTAAATAGGCAGACTAAACAGTTTTACTGTTACAGTCATATTGACTGTACTTGGAAACAAAGCTGAGGAGAGGAGCTTGGTTTTTTTTCATCATCAGGAATCTGCCTCTTTCATTGTGGGAATCTGGTGTCTCTGGAGGCTTCCTACATGGGAAAGAGAAGGGTGCACTTTTTTCCCAACAATGTTGTTAATTTTCTGAGTGCATAGGAGAATAGTAAGCAACCTGGCCTTTATGAAACGGGTATGCACACTTACTTAACTACATTAAAAATACAGGACCTTACTGGAAACCTTTCATTCAGCAAGTAAGCCCATCTGAAAATGCACCTGATGGTACGCTCCATGTGGACATGGATAGCTGAATTTTAGAGCATTAATGTAGTAAAATTCATTGAATTATTTTCATGTAGCTTTTCTTTGCATTAGTAATGACTCAGAATAATATATTGCAACATGGGTCTCAATGGCTGACTCATTAATTTTGCTATCGCAGTTTACATTTATTTACAAGCAGTCAGTTCTCATGGATTATCTGTACGGGCCTCTGTGCTATGACGTTTACCCCATGCTCTGTGTATGAATAACTCTTTATGCTGTTTCTGTGTAACAGTACAATTTATCTGTTGAGCATGTGAAAAGGCCATAATGAGAGTTAACTCTGAATGAGATTTCTGCTGGAATAAAATATGCATTCAGGCCTATCACTTAGAAGTTTTGCAGTCAATACAGTCTATCAGATTTTCTAAGTCAAATGATTATTCCAGCTTCCTAGCCTGAAACTGTAAGATGTAAACACCCCATCATGTATGCAGATGCTAATACTCACTCAAAATTATTTATAACAATTCTGATTTTACCAACTTGTGCTATTAAGAACATTTATATGGTGTAACTGCATTTTCAGCTTCACTTTCAGCTACACTAGCATGTGTGATAGCATGAAATATTAGGATGATTAGGGAACTTGAGCACCTCCCCAGTGAAGAGAGACTGAGAGACCTGGGGGTGTTTAGCCTTGAGAAGACTGAAGGGGGATCTCATCAATGCCTATAAATATTTGAGGGGTGGGTGTCAAGTGGAGAGGGCCAATCTCTTTTCAGTGGTGTGCAATAATAAGACAAGGAACAGCAGGTTCAAGCTTGAACATAGAAGATTTCACCTCTGCATGAGGAGAAGCTTCTTTACAGTGAAGGTGATGGAGCACTGGAACAGGCTGCCCAGAGAGGTTGTGGAGATTCCTTCTCTGGATACATTCAAAATGCATCTGGATGCATTCCTGTGTGGACTACCCCAGGTGATCCTGCTTCAGCAGGTGAGTTGGATCGGTGATCTCTGGAGGTCCCTTCCAACCTCTGATGTACTGTGATACTGTGAATCAGCCTTTGGGTGTTTGATTTCTGTTGCAAGTTTCAGTCTACCAGCACCAAAAGAAACTTCAGTGATTCTGCAGAGCTCTAAAGTGAATTTCAATTCTAACAACTGAGATCTCCATCTGCCTTCAGTTCTGTTAATTATACATTGAGTTAGAACTGGGTGTTTGCTCGAGGTTGGAATAAAATGTGAATGTTAGCATGAGAATACAAACAAATGTACTTTGAGAAACAAGATCCTAGAACAGATTTGAAGTAAGACTAAACAATACCCCACACATTTTCTTAGCAGCTTTGTGTTCCTTTGAAATAAGAATCATTAAGACTGAAAGTCAGCACCAATAAAATATACATGTCTTTAACCAGCAAGTTATTCCTTTCTGGTTTAGAATAATAAAAATCCAAGCAAATTGTTCTCTTTACAAGAGCTATTTTCTATTGAGTATCCATTCTGCCACATTAGTCACTTATTTTGGTCTTCCTCTTGATACCTAGAGTTCCTCCCATGACCTTGAGTTCTTTTTGGTTAAGTTACAGGGAATTGGGAGGCAATGTGTGCTGTGGATAGATTTGAACAAGAGTCAGTGTGCCAACTGCTCAACTTACCTCTACTTCTGGACTCCTGGGGAGCTGACCTCCCTCTGCTTTCCCTTACACATTGTACCAGTTGTTTCTCTTCCTAGATACCTAGTTTTACGAAATTTGTAAGATGTAAAGTCATTGGGATTTCCTATCTGCTGTCAAGCATGACAGAAGATGATATGGAAATTATCAGAAAGGGACTAAGGAAGTTGGCATATGAAGATAGCATGAATTTTTCCAAAACAAATTGTTCTGAAAAGACTCAGGACACCCTTTCATGCAAGAATATTGAAACACTGGAAGGACCTCTCCTTTAGCAATGAAAAGAAGTCATCATCATCAATCAGTGCAATCCAGAGTAGAATCTCACGTGATAAAAAAATTACAAAATTAGAACACATCACAAAGGGTCAGTCCATAGAATCACAGAATGGTAGGGGTTGGAAAGGAATCTCTGGAGATCATTTAGTTCTACCCTCCTGCTAATGCAGGATCAAGTTGCACAGGAATGCATCCAAGCAAGTTTTGAAAGTGTAAAGAAGAAACCACACAACCCCTCTGGGCAGTGTGTTCCTATGCTCTGTCACCCTCAAAGTAAAAAAGTTTTTTCTTAAGTTCAAGTGAAACCTCCTGGGTTCCAGATTTCACCCACTACCCCTTGTCCTATCACATGCCACCACTGAAAAGAGCTCAGCCCTGTCCTCATGACCTCCACCCTTTATAGGCATTGATAAGATCCCCTGAGTCTTCTCATTTCCAGGCTAAGGAGATGCAGGTCTCTCAGCTTCTCCTCATAAGAGAGGTGTTCTGATCCCTTCATTATCTTCCTGGCTCTCCATTGGATGCTCTCCAGTAGTTCCCTGTCCCTCTTGAACTGGAAAGCCTAGAACTGGACACAGTACTCAAGATGAGGCCTCCCCAGGGCAAAGTAGAGGGGGAGGAGAACCACCCTTGATCTGCTGGCCACACTCTTCTTAATGCACTGCAGAACATCATTGGTCTTCTTGGCCACAAAGGCACTTTGCCTTTGGACCAGTGTGTTTGAGCTGAGATCTTTCTCTTTTGGTTTCTTTCCGGGGCTCTGTGGGTCGGAAGGATCCCTGGCAGAGGGTGAGGTCCGGCAGGGTCGTGCTCTCACGTGCCTGCTCGCGATCCTGACGTCAGCCGCGGGAATTTTAGACCCCGGCGGGGCTGAGCGCGCGATGCCACTGTGGCTGAAGAGCCTTGCTGCCTGACTGCACGTGCCGCGGCAGCTGGCAGAGCACAGAAGCCTCTGTGGTAGCTCAGATAAATTATAGTAGTTAGGGGGAGTATATATTTTGATCAACTAACAATAAAACCCCTAGCAACTCAGCCAAAGGCTGTTAGAAAATCAGTAGGTACCCAGACAGTGCTGGTGCACAAACACGCAGGTGTCCAGGCTGCTAGCTGCAGAGAGTGCTGGAGCCTGGCACTTGTGTCAGGTGTGACCAGTTGAATTTTCTCCTGAATCTGGTGGCTGAGCTTAAGGATGAAGTGGCTGAGCTAAAGGATGAAGTATCAAGGCTCAGGACTATATGGGAATGTGAAAGGGAGTTAGATATGTGGGAGCAGGCTTTGCAGACCTCCCTTCTTGAGGAAGGCATCCCTGGAAACAGGGTGGCATGGATACAGGTTCCTGTTAGGGGAAGCTTGGGGAATCCATCCCGGCCCTCTCCCCCTCCCCCGTTGCACAATAAGTATGAGGCCCTGCAGGCTGAGGGCAATGTGGATGAGAGGGCGGAAGAGGAACCATCTAAGGAGATGCCTAAGGCAAAGCAGTCCCCACCCACTATAAGGACCAGCACCATAAAGAAAAAGACAAGGGTTACAGTTGTTGGAGATTCCCTCCTGAGGGGAACAGAGGGACCCATATGTCATCCCAACCCATCCCATAGGGAAGTCTGCTACCTACCTGGGGCCTGGATAAGGGACATCACAAGGAGACTCCCAAAGCTGATCCAGCCCTCTGACTACTACCCATTGCTGGTAATCCAAGCTGGCAGTGATGAAATTGATAAAGAAGGGCACCAGGATGACTAAAAAAGAATTCAAGGCCCTCAGACTATTGATTGATGGGGCAGGAGCTCAAGTGGTGTTCTCCTCAGTCCCCTCAGTGGCAGGGGATGTACACTGAGAGGAACAGGAGAACCCATGCCATCAACAGTTGGCTCAGGGGATGGTGCCAGCAGTGGAATTTTGGGTTCTTTGATCAAGGAGCAACTTTTACTGCACCTGACCTGCTGGACCTTGATGGGGTGAATTTATCTAGAAAGGGCAAGAGGGTACTAGCACTGGAGTTGTCAGGGCTCATTGGGAGGGCTTTAAACTAGGACTGAAGGGGGTGGGTGAGGAAACCAGTCTCTCCAGAGAGGAGAGAGTGGGACATAAATCAGGGTTAGTTGAGAAATCAGCAGCCCAGCTGAAGTGCATGTACACCAATGCACGCAGTATGGGTAACAAACAAGAGGAACTTGAAGTCTTGGTCCACCAGGAAGACTATGGTATAATTGCTATTACAGAAACATGGTGGGATAGTTTGACATAATTGGAGTACTGCTCTTTAGGAGGGACAGGTGAGGGAGAAGAGGAGGAGGGGTGAGCCTGCATATTAGGGAATCTCTTGATACCTCAGAACATGAGGTTGCAGATTAAAGGATTGAGAGCCTGTGGGTTAAAATCAGAGGGAGGCCTAACAAACCTGACATCCTGGTTGGAGTCTGTTATAGACCACCCAACCAGGATGAGAAGGCAGATGAAATATTCTACAAGCAACTGGAGGCTGTCTCAAGATCATCAGATCTTGTCCTTGTGGGTGACTTTAACCTGCCAGACATCTGCTGGGAACTTAATTCAGCAGAGAGGAGGCAGTCCAGAATGGACTGGATGAATTGGATGATAGGTTGGACACGATGATCTTGAAGGTCTCTTCCAACCTGGTTTATTCTATTCTATTCAGAAGGTTCCTAGAGTGCATGGGGGACAGCTTCCTGATGCAGCTGTTAAGTTAAGTGAGCCTACCAGGGGTCAGGCCCTGCTTGACCTGCTGTTCTCAAATAGAGAAGAGCTGGGGGGAGATGTGATGGTAGGAGGCTGTCTAGGGGTCAGCAACCATGAAATAGGGGAGTTTTCAATATGCAGGGAAATAAGGAGGAGCAGTAACAGAACCCTCACTTTGGACTTCCAGAGGGCAAACTTCAGCTTGTTTCAGCAACTAATTTGGAGAGTGCCCTGGGTAGCAGCCCTTAAGAACAAAGGGGTCCAGGATGGTTGGACCTACTTCAAACAGGAGCTCTTGAAGGCACAGGAACAGGCTGTGCCCACATGCCAAAAGTGAACAGGCAGGGAAGGCGACCCCATCCTGGATGTACAAGCAGCTCCTGAAGGAATTAAGGGGAAAAAAGAGGCTGTATCGCTTTTGGAAAGGTGGGGAGGCAACTTGTGATACGTTTAAGGATGTTAGAGAAAAATTAGAGAGGCAAAAGCCCAGTTAGAACTCAAGCTGGCCACTCCTGTGAAAGATGAGGAAAAGGCTGAGGTTCTAAGTACCTTTTTGGCCTCCATTTTCAACAGCAAGGCAGGAGGACTCCAGGATATCTGGCCTCCTGAACTGGTTGATGGGGTCAGGGAACAGTGCAGTACCTCTGAAATCCATGAGGAAGTAGTTTGGGACTTGCTGAGCCACTTGGATACTCACAAGTCCATGGGACCAGATGGGATCCATCCTAGGGTGCTGAGAGAGCTGGCAGATGAGTTGGCCAAGCCGCTTTCCACCATTTGCCACCAGTCCTGGCTCACTGGAGAGGTCCCAGATGACTGGAAAGTGGCCAATGTGATCCCATCAACAAGAAGGGTTGGATGGAGGAACCTGTAAACTACAGGTCAGCCTGACCTCAGTGCCAGGGAAAATCATGGAGATCATCTTTGGGGCAATAACTGCACACCTGAAGGATGGCAGTGTGCTCAGGTCCAGTCAACATGGATTTAGGAAGGGCAGAACCTGCCTCTCCAACATGATCTCCTTCTATGATCAGGAGACCCACTTGGTGGATGTGGGGAAAGCTATGGATGTAGTCTACCTGGACTTCATCAAGGCCTTTGGCACCATCCCCCACAGCAAACTCCTGGCCAAGCTGTCACCTCGTGGCTTGGACAGCAACACTCTGTGCTGGTTTAGGAACTGGCTGGAGGGCTGGGCCCAGAGAGTGGTGGTGAATGGTGCCACATCCAGCTGGAGGCCAGTCACTAGTGGTCTCCCCCAGGGATGAGTGCTGGGCCCCATCCTGTTCAATATCTGTATTGATGATCTGGATGAGGGGGATTGAGTCAGTCATCAGTAAATTTGCAGATGACACCAAGTTGGGAGCAGATGTTGATCAGTTAGAAGGACTCTGCAGAGGGACCTTGACAGGCTGGACAGATGGGCAGAGTCCAACATGATGGCATTCAACAAGTCCAAATGCCAGGTGCTGCACTTTGGCCACAACAACCCCATGCAGTGGTATAGGCCAGGGTCAGGGTGGCTGGAGAGCTCCCAAACAGAGAGGGACCTGGGGGTGCTGATTGACAGCCACCTAAACATGAGCCAGCAGTGTGCCCAGGTGGCCAAGAAGGCCAATGGCATCCTGGCCTGCATTAGGAATAGTGTGGCCAGCAGGAGCAGGGAAGTAATTATGACCTTGTGCTCAGCACTGGTTAGGCCACACCTTGAGTACTGTGTCCAGTTCTGGCCCCTCAATTCAAGAAGGACATTGAGACTCTTGAATGTGTCCAGAGAAGGGCAATGAGGCTGGTGAGAGGCCTCGAGCACAAGCCCTCTGAGGAGAGGCTGAGGGAGCTGAGATTGTTTAGCCTGGAGAAGAGGAGGCTCAGGGGAGACCTTATTGCTGTCTACAACTCCCTGAAAGGAGACTGTAGCCAGGTGGGGGTTGGTCTCTTCTCCCAGGCAACCAGCACCAGAACAAGAGGACACAATCTCAAGCTGCACCAGGGGAAGTTTAGGCTCCAGGTGAGGAAAAAGTTCTTCACAGAGAGTCGTTAGCTGTTGGAATGGGCTGCCCAGGGTGGTGGTGTAGTCACCATCCCTGGAGATGTTCAACAGGGGATTGGATGTGGTACTTGGTGCCATGGTTTAGTAGCCATGAGGTGTTGGGTGACAGGTTGTACTTGATGATCTTTGAGGTCTCTTCCAACCTTATTGATCCTATGATTCTATGATTGTATGATTGCTGCCTCATGGTCATCTAGTTTTCCACCAGGACTCCCAGGTCATTCTCCATGCAGCTCATTTCTACTGCATCAGCCCCTAACCTGTACTGAAACACAATGTTAATCTTTGCTACGGGCATACCTCTCTCCCTGCCCTTGTTGAACTACATGAGGTTTCCCACTGCCCAGCTCTCCAGCCTGTCCAAGTCTCACTGAATGTCTCACAGCCTTCTGGTGTGTCAGCCACTCCTCCTGGTTTTGTATCATCAGCAAACTTGCTGAGGGTACACTCTGTTTTTCCATCCAAATTGTTGATGAGTATGTTTAACAAGACTGGATCAGTACTGACTAGCCACAGGCCTCCAACTAGACCCTGCACCTCTGAACACAATACTCTGAGCTCTGTCATTCAGCCAGTTCTCAATCCACCTCACTGTCCATTCATCTAATCCTCACTTCCCAAGCTTACCAGTGAGGATGCTATGGAGACAGTGTCTCTGCCTTGCTGAAGTTGAGGTAGACAACATCCACTGCACTCCATCTGTTTATCTGGTCACAACATCATAGAAGGCTATCAGATTTGTCATGCATGCTTTCTCCTTTGTGAATCCATGCTGATTACTCCTGATAATAATTTCTGTTGTGTCCTTATAAATGACCTCTAGCAAGAACTATTCCATCACCTTTTCAGGGATGGAGGTGAGGCTTACTGGCCTTTGGTTTCCTTGGTCCTCTTTCTTGCCCATTCTGAAGACTGAAGTGACACTGGCTTTCCTCTAATCCTCAGGTACCTTCCCTGTTCTCTACAACCTTTCAAAACTGATGGAGAGTGGCTTAGCAATAGCCTTAGCCAGCTCCCTCAGCAGTTGTGGACATCTGTGGTCCTCAGGTTCCAGAGTCTATATCTGTTGGGCAAGGGCAACTGGGAAGGTGAGGGAGGACAGCAGGTGATTCACCTGCTGCCCCCTCATCCCTTGCGTCCCCTGCTTCTGCCTTGTGGCAAAAGGGCAGGGGGTCCTCCACTTCTTGGGGAGCCTCCATCTGCCTCCTTTGCCTCAGGGATGGCAGAGTCTGACCCTGCCAATCTATCTCACTCTTGCACTCTCTGATGATCCTTAACACTTCCACCTCATTATTCATCTCTGTCACCAGGCTGAGCAGACTGTCCACTTGGGGGCATCGCACACAGGTGTTGTCTCTGCTGCCCTCTGGCGCTAGCGACTGGCTCAGTCACTCCAATAATAATACAATAATACAATACACCAGGTTGGAAGAGACCTTCAAGATCATCACGTCCAACCCATCAACCAATCCAACCCACCTAAATACAATACAGTACAATACAGTACAATACAGTACAATACAACCCACCTAAACAACTAAAAAACTAAACCGTGGCACCAAGCACCCCATCAAGCCTCTTCTTGAACACCTCCAATGAAGGTGACTCCACCACTTCCACAGGCAGCTGATTCCAGTGGGCAATCTCTCTCTCGGTATAGAACTTCTTCCTAACATCCAGTCTAAACCTCCCTGGCGCAGCCTGAGACTGTGTCCTCTTGTTCTGGTACTGCTGCCTGGGAAAAGAGACCAACCTCTGCCTGGCTACAACCTCCCTTCAGGTAGTTGTAGAGAGCAATAAGGTCACCCTCAGTCTCCTCTTCTCCAGGCTAAGCAACCCCATCTCCCTCAACCTCTCCTGATAGGGCTTGTCTTCCAAACCCTCACCAACTTTGTTGCCCTCTCTGGACACGCTCCAGCAAGTCAACATCCTTCCTAAACTGAGGGGCCCAGAACTGGACACAGTACTCAAGGTGCGGCCTAACCAGTGCAGTGTACAGGGGCAGAATGACCTCCCTGCTCCTGCTGGCCACACTGTTTCTGATGCAGGCTAGGATGCCATTGGCTTCTTGGCTGCCTGGGCACACTGCAGGCTCATGTTCAGCCTACAATCAACCAGCACCTCCAGGTCCCTCTCTGCCTGGCCGCTCTCCAACCACTCGACCCCAGCCTGTAGCACTGCATGGGGTTGTTGTGGCCAATGTGCAGAACCCGGCACTTGGATGTGTTCAATCTCATGCCGTTGGATTCTGCCCATCTGTCCAGCCTGTCGAGGTCCCTCGGCAAAGCCTCTCTGCCCTCCAGCAGATCAACTCCTGCCCCAGCTTGGTGTCGTCCGCAAATTTTACTGATGATGGACTCGATTGCCCTCACCCAGATCATCAATAAAGATGTTGAAGAGCATGGGGCCCAGCACGATCCCTGGGGGCACACCACTAGTGACTGGCCGCCAGCCGGATGTGGCACCCATTCACCACCACTCTCTGGGCTCGGCCCTTCAGCCGTCCTAACCAGCGCAGTGTGCTCCCATCCAAGCCATGGGCTGCCAGCTTGGCCAGGAGTTTGCTGTGGGGGACGGGTGTCAAAGGCCTTGCTGAGGTCCAGGTAGACCACATCCACAGGCCTCCCCACATCAACCAGGCGGGTCAGCTGATCATAGAAGGAGATCAGTTGGTCAAGCAGGACCTGCCCTTCCTAAAGCCATGCTGGCTAGGCCTGATCCCTTGGCCATCCTGTAAGTGCTGCGTGATCGCACTCAAGATGACCGTTCCATAATCTTGCCTGGCACTGAGGTCAGGCTGACAGGCCTATAATTCCCTGGCTCATCCAACTGGCCCTTCTTGTGGATGGGCACCACGTTGGCCAGCTTCCAGTCTTCTGGGACCTCTCCAGTGAGCCAGGACTGCTGAAAAATGATGGAGAGCGGCTTGGCCAGCTCATCTGCCAGCTCTCTCAGCACCCTAGGATGGATCCCATCCGGTCCCATGGCCTTGTGGGGGTCCAAGCGGCTCAGAAGATCTCTAACTGCCTCCTGGAGCAGCGGGAAAAACCATGCAGCTCCCTGGCTCCTTCTGCCAGCTCTGCAGGCCAGCTGTCTGGAAGATGTTCTGCCATGCTAGGATAGATTGAGGCAAAGAAGGTGTTAAGTACCTCTGCCTTTCCTCATCCTTTGTTACAACGTTCCCCTCCATGTCAACCAAGGAGTGGAGGTTGTCCTTGCCCTTCCTCTTGCTATGATGTATTTATAGAAGGACTTTTTGTTGTCCTTCACAGCAGAGGCCAGTCTAAGTTCTAAATGGGCTTTTGCCTCCCTAATTTTCTTCCTGCATGTCCTAGCAACATCCCTAAACATTCCATAGTTGCCTCCCCTTCTTTCCAGAGATGGTACACCCTCTTTTTTCCCTTAGTTCTATTAAGAGTTCATTGGACCAACCAGGCTGGCCGTCTGCCCCGGCGGCTCATCTTCCGGGACACTGGCACAGCCTGTTCCTGAACCTTCAAGAGTTCTTCTTTGAAGCAGCTCCAGCTCTCCTAGACCCCTTATTTTTAAGGGCTGTATCCAGGGAACCTTCTGAGTTAGTTCCTTGAGTAGCCTGAAGTCTGCCCTCCTTAAATCCAGAGTGGAGGTCTTCTTGCTACCCCTCTTGGCTTGGCTGAATACCGAAAACTCAATTATCTCGTGGTCACTGGTGCCTAAACACCCTCCGACCACCACATCCCCCACCAGCCCTTCCCTGTTGGTGAAGACCTGGACAGCTGTATGCTTGCGTGGGAGCTCCATTTGGGTCCCCAAATTCCTTCTGGCAATGGGTCTTGTGCAAGTGGAAACCATAGCTGCTTCCTTTTCTAGGAAGGTCATAACCACTGGTAGAGCCACCTGCCCTGTGTGCCTTTGCCTGCACCACCTGTCACACCATGCCCTGCTGTGCTCACCAGAGGCTGCTCTTGTATGTGAGAGCATTTGGCCACTGTCACTCTTGTCCCCACCCATGGTGAGTCAAAGCTGCTCCCGGCTCACTCTTCCCACTCTAAGGGAAGGGACTGGGGGAGAGCCTCTCTGCCCCTGCACTTTTGCCATCACTCTTTTGCCATGGTTTTGCCACTTTACAAATGCTCTCCTGCAGGCATCCTGCACTCTGAAGCCCTTCGCCTCAGAAAGACAAATATGCAGTTTCAAGATAAACAGAACTGTAGCTTCTTGTGTCTTCCAGTCAGTACTGAAAAATGCATGTGCCTAATGAGGGGAAAAGAGGAGGAGGAGAGACAAGAAATTTATTGTAGTACGAAAAAATCTGCTAGGGAATAATTTGAGGAGGGAGGGCAGGGAAAAACACAAGGAGAATTCTCAATGATTCTCTCCTCTGACTAGCTATATATTAAGGAAATTCCAGAATAGGAAGTTTTAATACAAGAGTGTGCAAAGTTTGAAAAACGTAAAAAGAAACCCCAACTTGCTGTATTTCCTTTCTAAAGATTTATTTTGCAATTCTGCGGGGAAATAATATAAACTGAGACATGACACTTCAGTGCATGGTGGTGTCAGGTTGATGGTTGGACTCAATGATCTTAGAGGCCTTTTACAACCAAAACAATTCTGTGATTCTCTTAAGTCCCACACTGTGGATCTGCAGCAGTCAGAGAGGCAAAACAGAAGAGAGGGAAATGTGTTTATCATCATTTGTCTACAATACTGTGACATGTCTAAAATCTTCTCTCATCCTATATACTCCTTACTCTTGCTTGTATATTGTAGCTGCTCTCTGCATCTGTGAAATGGTATAAAGCAGAAGAAATTAATTAGTAAATCCTGGGTTTTGAGAACCTCTCCACAGTTTTTAGAAATCACAAATGGCAACATTCTTTTTGGTGTTTTAAATAACACTTGGAAAGGGAATTCTATCCCAGGTTGGTCTCCAGCTGACAGTATGAAGCAAAGCATATATCCAATCACTCGGTAAATTACACCAAGGAGAAACTGCCATTAAAACAAAACCAGAAATGTAACTAAGATGACGCATGGGAGAGAGGCATGGATAAATCATCTAACCTTATTTATTTATTTACTTATTTGTTTTTGTCCTGTAGACAAGGGAGAGAAAAGAAAGGGGAAGGAGAGAGAGAGAGAGAGAGAGAGAGACTCTCCACAGGCATCACTGCTTTCTGGGAATATGAACAATGACATGTTGAGATGTGCAATGAATATAATCATATGGTTCTTGAACAACATCCCTGCAAAGGAGATTATTAATAAAGTTCCTTGTGTGCTCTACCTAAACAGCTAACTTCTAACACTGACCATCTCTTTGCACCTACATTTTACCTGCCATACACATGGATTTACAGCAGTTGCTTTCTGGAAACATCAGGTGTCCAATCTTTTTTAAAAATACGTGGATCCTTACTCTGTTCCCTAGCTTCTATAGAATACATTTATTTGTGCAGAGAACAATGGATAAATGTGGGAACGTTTCTGAGAAAAAGACTCTTTGCTTGTTGTATTAGCAGTGTGGTTGCACTACAGCAACAACTATTTCTTTGTTGAGGACATCCCTGATGAATTTGGAACAGGACACCACTATCGTACTGGATACCGTGGAAAGATACTAGTTAGATGTGCACCAGCACTTGGCAAGTATAATGTACAAGAACTGTGAAGCCCTCTAGCCCTGCTAGAGCCCTAATTGCCAATGTTAAGCATAAAATGTTTTAAAATGTTTAAAATTGCATTTTGCTTTGAAATGCATATTGGACATCTACTTTGTTTTGACTTTGCACTCATTTATTTTAAATGGAGCATGAAATATGGTCAGAGATAATGATTCTGTAATAGCTTAAGCTACTCATGTTCGCAAAGCCAATAAATTGATTAGGTTTACCATAGGGAAAAGAAAATATTAAAAAATACATTATTTCCATTTCTCTCCCTGAGAGATTAATCCTACAAGGCAGTAATTGAGCAGTCCACATACACAATTGATTTTTATGTAGATATATCCATAATTCTGCTGTCTTGTCTTATGTGAATGGGCAAGTTTGGTACAGACATAAATGGGAGAAACCTGGCTCACAAACAACTAAACACCAAGCCAAGAAAAACCCACTGTAAAGTACCAAGTTTTAATGCTTTCATTGAGTTATTTTAGTCTTCAGAAAAAAATAGGCAACACAGACAACAGTAATCAAGAGTGTGCTTTACTTCACAGAGTTCATAAGCAGAACTTTCTGAGGCACATTCTTTTTTAGCCAGAAAAATCCCACTGCGGAGTGGAGTCCGCCCACCAGGAATTATTACAGCTACAGTGACAAATCAGTACTTTGATTTGGGAGAAAGAACACCCTCACAAGAAGAAGCAAGACAAACTGTAGACAAATCTTTAAAACTGTATTCTGTAGAAGACTAGGTAAGAGAGAAAACTGCATAAAGGCCTAGTCTTTCACTGGTGTTCATAGTGGCAGAAGTGACCGTTAGCTCCCTGATCAGTCCGCTGATGGGGCATGCTGGTTCTCCAGGCTTACAGCTGTCAGAGATCAGAACAAGAGGAACCTTTAACAGCACCTGCCATGCTGTGCCGAGATTCTGTCTCTGGACAACTGGTTCGATATCCAGAGTGTAGTAATGCATGTTACTGCCTCCTAAGACACTTTTCTGGCTTGACTGGTCTGTTTTGTTCTGTTTATGCAAGTAAGCAACTAATGCTTGTCTGCAGGAAAGTGTCTGGTTCAGCAGTCTGAAAACATGCCAGTGCAGTGACTTCAGTATTCTTGTTTCCTCTCCATACCTGCCAGAAATGTAGAACCTGCATATGCAATAATCTTTTGCAATCCTTTGTACCAGTATGGTCTGTGCACTTAACAATTGCTCTCTCTCTTTCTGTTTGTTTTGGTTTGGGTTTTTGTTTGGTTTTGTTATGTATGATCTGCACACACTTTAATTAGCATTAAAAGATCCATATTAATCACAAGCTAGATTCCTTGGAGAGATCTCTGTGCATCTAATACCAGGTAGATAGAAAAACCAGCAGTGGATCGTGGATCTGCTTAAGTAAACCAGTACTTTTTAGTGTAGTTTTGTGGAACTAGAATTAATCAAGCCTTGCTAATTTAAATGTTAAAATGTTAGGAAATGCCAGAATAAAACTTAATCTCCTTAGATGGCAAAGCGTTCACACACGAGTACCTCTGCCTACTTCTTTCTCCTTTCTCTTTTTTTTTTTTTTTAATATTAGTGAGTTTTAAAGAAACTTGAAAGAGCCTTTTTAAAAGCAGCAGAATTCCTATAGTTTCTTTAAAATCTGTGGCTAAAGAGAGAACCTACGAGCACCCCAGCATAGAAAATCTGCAGTGTCAGCAGCAAGCAGGTGAAACTTGTGGTATGTGGATATTACTAATGACTCAACTGTGATGAAAGGTTGTAACAATGGTAATCAACCCCAAGGTGCACCCTTAAGGTATCTGACTTCTTTATTCTGCAGCTCAGGACATCCTGTCCCATTTCTTTCAGTGCACAGCAGGGGAAGAAGCAGCCTTTCACTCCATCACTAATTGCTGCAGTGCCAATGTCTCTGAAGTTTTAATTATATGCAAGAATAGGCCAGCCAACTATTTAGGAAAAAAGAGAGATATATCAGCAAAACAGCTTCTGTGTGTATGCATGCACTGAAATTGTAGAAGAAATCCACTGTGAAAGAAAAGCATACAGGAGGTGTTGGCAGGAATGGTATACAAAGAAAGAACTTAGAAACATTTCCCAGACAAATAGGGACCGTGCCAGAAAAGCTAAAGCTCAGATGAAGTTTCAGTTTGCATATCAAGGTGTCCTGGTTTAAGACAGCCCATTCTAACAAGACTCATTCCTACAACTGGGAGCAATCTCAACAAACCCCAACAAAACAGAACACCCCTCCCCCCCCGGAAAAAAAACAACCACCAAACCACCACAAACAAAACAAAAAAAAACCCCATACCACGAAAAATCCCAAACCAAATCAATCTAACCAAACAAAACCCCCTACAACCCCCAAAAACCTTGTGGGTTGAGATAAGGAGAGTTTATGATAGAGAATAACAAATCTATGATTCTATGTGTTCTCTTTAAGTTGATAGTCCCCCACCCTGGGACAGCTCCTTCGCAGGTGAAACACAGGCCTGTACAGAGGAAAAGGGACCTTCTTTGTATTGCCAGAGTCTGCTAGCCATTTCACCCAGTGTTTGTTCTTGGCCATATTTCAAGGCCAGGGGTAAAGATAGAGTGACCACCTCTGGCTCTTCTTCTTGTTTCTGTGATGACCCTGTTTCATCCTTCCCCTTTGCCATATCTGCTTTCCTTGTATGCTTCTTTTTCCATACAGGGGTGACTGATACTGGCACAGGCTGGTTTTCCAGTGCAGCTGCCATGCCAATTGTTGGGATCTAAGTAGTTGTGGTGCCTGATAGTCTGTCTGTAGGTCCAGAGATCTTTTCTTGCCCCTGAGCACTCTGAACAGTGAAGAGAAGAGCCTTACAGGCATGGGCCAGGCCCTAACACATTGCAGTGATTTCTGTCTCTTTGGAATTTCTGAGCTGACAACACATTTTTCCAAATGTTTTACGAATTTGTTAGGATTTTGCACTTGTTTAGGGGTGAAATTCCAAAACACCAGAGGTGACCACCATCCCAGGCACTTGTCCATGCTATCCCATATACCCTGCCACTCATCATCCAGCTTTGGGGCAGGTCCCCAGGTGGCATTCTTGGGAAAGACCTGTGTCACCATGGCCGGAACCTGGCCCTTCAATTGGTGAGATTACATCTAAACCAAGTGGATAGTGAAGTAACTTTATCATAATATGACAGTATCCAGTAGAGCCACATGATAGCTCTAATCCATTCCCTTGAGGTGATATGCACATCAGGTAGAAGTGCATAGTGTTTTATGTAACATAGTCAGGGCCAGGCCCCAGTGTGTTGGCCTCAGATGCCCCTGGAAAGCAAATGCATCAACATGGCAAACACACTATGGATAAATATATATATTTATATTTATATAAATTATATATATTCTTTATATATATATTTATATTTATATAAATTATATATATTATATATATTTATATTTATATAATTCTTTCAACAAGCCTTAATTGAATCTTCTTGTCATCTTGTTTCTTGTTATCTGAACCCTTTTGTGCCATACATTGGGGTGCCAAAATAGACTGACCTGGTTTAAGACATCCTGCTCTCTCAAGACCCATTCCCATCCAGCAGCCAGCAAAGTGGAAGAGATCAATACTCCAAACCAGAAACTGGAAGAAAGACCCCTGGACCTGAACTCCAAGCCCCATCATCCTTTGCTTCAGCCAGCACTGCCATTATAAAGCAGGTATGACATCAGCATGGTATTCAATACTCACAAGCAGATTCAACAGGCTGTCCAAACAGGTTCTTTCCAGCTGACACCAGGACAAAAAGGTAAAAAAGAAGAGCTTCAGGTGCTAAATAAGGAGCACAACAGATGATTACTGAATAGGTTGGGTGATTTAGTCAGAGTGGACACAGACAAACCTAGGGAACTCAATGCTGCCTTTACCTTAATCTTCACCTTCAAGGTCTCCCAGCCTCAAGGCCTGGGATGCACAGAGAGGGAAGATAAAAATTAGTAGATGAGTTTGAACTGTTGGAGAAAACTAGCCCATGGAATCAGAAGGGCTTTATCCAAAGATCTTAAGAGAGCTGGCTGATGCCACAGCAAGACCACTTTCAATCATCTTTGAGAGGTCATGGATATCCCTGCCAAATGTAGAAATGTTGCACTTATATTCAAAAAGCACTCAAAGAGTCCAGTTTCACTTCAGAACCTAGAGAAAGTAGGAACCAAGTTATCCTGGATATTTCTCCACAGATGAAGGAGAAGCAGATACCTAAGAGAAGAAAATGAGAAACACTGATTGCCAGATACTTTTGTGTGCTTTAAGAGATGCTGCTGCAAGTGATGTGCTAACAGCTTCCATGCACCAACATCTAGCGATATGGAGTGGGGAAGAAGCAATGGTGTCTACTCTAACCATCTTGAGTTTCAGGCTCAAAAACATAAATTAAGCTCCTCAGTGTGATTGAGAGATCCTGCGTTTCAACTGAAAACTAACTGAAAAGGCAGCTGCTGTGAATTCGGCAATGTTTTCACCCCCCATTACCTCCCTTTCCCCACCTCTTCCTCCAACTCTGTATCTACAGTGGCCTTGCTGAAACTGTTAATGTCCCCCCCACTGTCCCCCCTCCCTCCCCCTCCCCCCCCCCCCCCCCGGTCTACAAAAGCTATGCCCTGATTTAAAGTGCTAAGTTTTGTTATTTCTGATTGTAAGGTACTTTAAAGATTTGTTATTTCGATGGGTTTAGTAGTTAAGTTTTAATAGCAAGCATTATGAATAATGGGTACTTATGTTAGCTATTTAGTGATTAAGCTTAAGTAGAATAAGCTATTCTAGGAGTTCATAGGTTAAGGGGTTTTTTTTTGTTTGTTTGTTTGTTTTAATTGTGGTTCTAACCTTTTTTCTTTTTCCATGTGCCATGGCATTTCAAAAGAGCTCTATGTAATATAGGTGAGGATTTGGTAAATAGCTCTTAATTTTAAAAATCACGCTTTACTTACTGTAAAATCTTTTTTGTTTCTTTTTTAGACATTGATTTGATGGCTTAATTTCAACATAGTTCTTCAAGTTTCTCAGGGATTTTTGATATTAGCATAAGTTAGGATTTTGATATAAGTATATTATAGAATGGTTTGGGTTTTTTTTTTGTCTTTGCTTTGTATTCATAATAACATTAAGATAAGGATTATATATATTAAAAAAAAAGGGGGGGGGGGGGCAGGAGGGAATGCATGATTTATAACCTACAGCTTTAGTGATTCCAGCAAGGAAAAGCTAACCTATGTCATGACCTGAAAACATTAATTTTGCAACTGAGTGCTGCAATCATCTCAGCAGAAGACAGCACAACAATCAAGAGGAGGGGACAACAGCATTTCCCATGAAACTGACAGTCAGCAGACCTACCTAACACCGATCTCAATGACTGTCATAATAATCTGAGATCAAAAGCATCAATCAGAGGCTGATGGCACAAAAATGTACCAGAAAACATCTGAATTAGGGCTGAATATCATGGCTGCTTAATTGTTGTGTGATTAGGGAATATGTTCACGTGGATTTATATGATAACTCACCAGTCTGTCATAGTTAAGTAATAATGTTAAATAGTTAAAGTGAAGGTCAAAATTAATTACAGCACAAAAGGCATATTTATTTTAGGTTACAAAAAAAAAAACAAAACGGGAGGGGTGGAATTCAGGTATTATGTCACACGAAAGAATAGTTAAAGCATGTTCTCAAATTTTTATTTTATATGTGGTTTTAAGTGTGATTTAACAAAATTTATGGAGAATATAAACATTTTGGAGGTTTTTAGTTGGGACAAATTTGAAAGAAAAAAACTCAACTACATTAGGCCAAAGTTAGGATCAATAGGACTCAGTACCTTTCCTTAGCAAAAACAAAGCATCAAGAGATCAGTATGTTAGGATGAATAAAAGTAGATTATTGTGTAATGTTCAATTTTACATTGGGCAGAACCATGAATATTCAGGATATCATTTCTGACCCAGCAAAGGAGCCTTTTCACTCTTGCTGTCTGCCTGCAGGTATTTTCCTTATCTGTGGAGATAGAACCTGGCCAGCTCTACCCTCACGGATCAAGAGAGGATCTTGCTGACGTTAAACAATTCTATGATTTTTGATCATCTTTGAAAAAGATAAAGGTGTGATAAGCTTTTGAAGCAGATTGTAAAAGACAGTGCTGAAGACTGGGTTTGCTCTATTTGTAGGTCTTTGTATCTTAATCTCTGTGTACAATGTGTTCAGGCTAAAAGTGGTATGGTTGATCAAGTCTTCTTTATTAACAAGAAAAGGGAAATGTAAGAATTGGAATTAGTAAGATCTAAGTTCTCTTTTAAGAGATCAGGCAGGTAACAAAAGAAGTTCAAACCTGTAGGATGAAACTTTCTGTCTGAAAGAGGCAACTGTTCTGTTTGTGTTCTGATCTTGTAAGATAAGCAGAAAGGAATGTGTGCTTGTTACTGCAATGTAGCTGGAAATGTTGTTATCTTTAACCATATATTATGCCAGTTGTGTTAGAATATGCTAATTGGTACAGCTCTGAGTATTGTATCTTTTTTGGGTTACATCAGTCTGTTGGAAATGCTACATTACAGAACTTTTGCTTTTGCTATATAGTTAATTTTTACCTTGCTTGCTTCTGTGTATGCAAAGAATGTTAGAAAGGTTGATCAAAAGTGTGGTTCTATTAGAAAAAGGGGGAGATGCAGGACAAGGGCTGTTTTTGGATAGCTTTGGAAGGTTATGGTTGGTCTGGGATATGGAAATGAATGTAAACATCCTGTGACTGAAGGAGAGAAACTGGGCAGAATTTCATTGGATGTGTAAAATATTGTTTTGTTATTTTAACCTATTGTATGCCTTAATTACAGGCATGCCAATAGAAAATAGCCAATTAAGATATGACACATGTGCCTTCTGATAGAGCATATAACTTTGCTGTATAATGTAATAAACGTCTTTGCCTGCTTACATCTTGTCCTGGAAGCTATGCTCAGGGTGATCGAACACCTATACTACAACGAATGGTGACCCCAACAACAGTGCTATAATACAACAGGTGTGCTGGGGTGTGGGGAAGAAAGGGTGACATTGGGAAGAACAGCACTAATGGAGATGTATGAGGCAGAAGCAGTGCACAAGGAAAGAATGAGGAGGTGCAGGGCGGATGACACCATTCTTCTTTAGCACTAATCCTAATTGCTGTCTTTGGTGAGCTGCCAGTTATAAGTGGTCTTCCTGTTGATGTGAGACATGGTGTAGACTACAAGAATGGAATTGCACAGGGCTGCTCTCAATGATTTTACCTCCCTGCCGTCTAGTCATCACAGAGTATGTACAGCAAAGCAGCAAAACTGAAAAGGCATGAATTTCCTTCCCAGATGTGATTCACAGAGATTCCTCTCACTATTATGTTCCAAACAGCAAAGCATTTATCTCCTGCTGTAGTTGTTTTTTTTTCCTTTTCTATGACCTTACTTGACATAGTTTCTGATGTCTGTGCCCAAGGTGACAGAACTCTCATAGACAGTATCTCCTTCACTATCCAGCTACAACTCACTCCTGGACTGTATTTCAAGTAGATAACATCACACAGACATGACAAGTAATGCAGAAAGGGGCTAACCCAGGCAGCCTCGACTTTGGTCTGTCCTACAAATATGTGGACTTTGAGCTTTTCATTTATTGTACTAACAAAATGCACAGCAGAGAGCAGAAGCAGTACAGATATTTCACGTGTTGGGCAAATTGTGGGCAGAGCCTTAGACAAGTTCGTTATTATACAGGGCTTGCCTGCCTACAGGAGAGACTGGTGGTTCTCCTGGTGAGCACTGACTGCTGGTCTTTCTGCCATCACATACACCTGGGCCACTTTCTAGCATGTTGATGTACAATTTTCTCCCTGTGTCAGCACTGTTGGGTCAGTAGGACAATTAACTCATGCACACAACTCAGGTCACAGCATGTCTCTTCAGAGCAAGGCAGAAGGTACTGTGTGTTCAGCCTATAACAGAGGAACAGCAGTGCTCCTTTGTCAGCAGCTCATAAACAAGGCAAAGCTGCTCAGGCATTCGCAAACACGGGAACAGGTTAATCATTACTACTAGATTAACAGTCTGTCTTGCTATTGCCAAATGTCAACCACCGATCCCAGCTGAGGGACACCGGAAGGAACCATCCTATCAGTAATGCTTGTGCACTAGTTCAAACAACCCACGCTTCCCTGCCCTGCAATAACAGACTACACTTGCGGTTGAAATTTCTTCTGCCTTTTTTTTATTTCTCCTCCCGCCCTAGCTCTACTTCCTACTACCCTCCTACTGCCATCAGCACCCCCAAAACACTAAAGCTGCTGCTCTGGTGCTGCCCCTGCCATGAGTTAAATGTCACTGTTACGATAACGCAGAGCGGCAAGCACATGTTAGTGATGTGGCTGCTGTTGTCGTTCCAACACACGCAGAAAGAGGAGTTTCGTCTCCCGGACGTCTCAGCAGTCCACTTTCTGAGCACCTCAGCAATCTCATTTTGGAACACCGGACTTCCCTCTGCCAAGCAAACCTATTCCTCTCCCGGTAAAGGCGGCTACCTAAGCACCAGCGGCAGCGTCGGGCCCAGCCCAGCACCTGCGGGGAAGGGGCGTCACTCGGCTTGGCACGCCTCTGCAGGACGCGCCCGCCCGGCTGCCCTGTGCTACGGGCCACGCCGCTCCAGCCGGCGCCGTGCCGTGCAACAGTCGGAGGCCAGGTCGGGGCCGCCCCGGGAAGGCCGGAGAACGGAACGGGGCGGGACCAGGCGGGGCCATTCCGCCCTGTGCCGTGCCGTGCCGCGCCGTGCCGTGTCGCGTCGCGATGGAGGGAAGTGAAGCGGACAGCCTGCTAGGGGAAGGAGGCCTGGGGCAGATGGGCCAGTTCAAGACCTACCGGCGGCGGTGGTTCTTGCTGGCCTCTGTATGCCTGCTGAACTGTTCGAACGCCATGGTGAGTGTGGGGCTGGGCGGGCAGAGCACCAGCCTGGCCGAGGGCCGCCGGGCGCCCAGCTTCCTCCTCCGCGGGGAGCCGCTGCTGCCGCGCAGTCTGCAGCGCAGGGCGGCCCCGCGCCGCGGATCTCCGAGCAGACAAGGCAAAGAGCCCTCTCTTTTGCCTTCCTGCGCAGGAGTTGTAGAAACCAGTTCTGGGTACGGCTGCCGCCGAGAGAGGATAGGGTGACAGGGTCGCCGGAGCCCAAACTGCCTCCCCTCTCTTCCTAGAAACCGGCAGGCAATCCTCAGGGCTCTGCCCCAGTACGCTCAGACCCACCCCCTCATCCTTGGACCAACGGGACTCAGCTGTACTAGCGGAGCGGAGAGAAGCCTCAGTCTGGCCGTGCCTTAGGGACGGAATAAGAGTTTTTTCCTCTAAAACTTACTTCATTGGTTCCGACTTCGGGCTTCACACCTCCTCTCACCGGTGGGGTCTGAGGCATGGAGGATAGTGATCGGGGAAGGGCAGGATGGGGCAGGAGCGCGTATGTGTGATCTAGAAGAACACAGCTGGAAGGACCGCAGCTTAGATTGGGATGGTACAAAATGTGCTCCGGAGCACTGGTGAAATTGTTGCCGGGTTTACTTCGTAGGCTTTTGGGAGGAATAGAACGTATTCTATTGAATACGTTCAGTTGAAGCTGAGGAGACTTGATAGGGTGCTTGGTGCCATGGTTTAGTTGTTTAGGTGGATTGGATTGGTTGATGGGTTGGATGCGATGATCTTGAAGGTCTCTTTCAACCTGGTGTATTGTATTGTATTGTATTGTATTCAGTGTCTGTGAGGGCTGCGTGTTTCAAAATTCAGGAATAGGAGAACAGTATTGAAACCCCTAAGACCCCTCCTCTGAGCAGAAGTTAGCTCTGCTTTATTGCTGGCCTATGACAGCAGATTTATCTGGTCAGAAAAAGTAAGTGGTCGGTTTCACTTTGGGGTCTGTTGCACATGCAGAACAAGTAGCAGTTGTGTCCTAAGTATACTGGTACGTGAACTTCTTATTGCCTACAGGTATTTACTCTGAAAGACCTGGGGAAAAAAAAAGATGCCAGAGTTCATCTGCTAAACAGGTTAAAACCATATTCAGTAATTATCAAGCTAAACACATAAAGTTTCCTCTTACCAAGTCTTAGTATGTGGTATGGAAGTCCAGATCTTTGCTCATCAAGTCAGTGAGGATGTTGATAATTATCAGACTGATAAAGAATTATTCATGTGGCTGAGGATTACCATGCTGTGAATGCAGACTATCAGGCAGCCAAGATCAGGCACTGCAACCTGCAAACATTTAAATGCTGGGAAGAAAGAGTGGCTATTCAATGATGCAAGAGTGCTGGAGTAGAGAACTGGGAAACATAGTAAGAATTTGGCTGTATATGGAAATCAAAAAATGCATATTGGAAAAAATTATGAAGGGAAATCTGTATCCTTAGAGTGTAAACAAGTGTCCTGCAGGAAAGGGATGTGAAACCCCTGATAGTTGTTTGCAGTTGAATTGGCATAGCACAAGAACATGATGTAGCAACAAAAAATCCCACCCTGCTAGAAGTGGACAGTGACAGTAGGGGTGAAAGAAGCTGTAGGAGACCTTGTATATGCTTCAACTTTTCTGAAACCTTAACAGTGAAAATAGAGGGCTACTTAAAAAGGTGTAACTGTGTCATGAGTTATGTTACTGAAAGCTTTGTAGCCATGGAAGATTGTACTGTTACTTATCAGCTTGTCTCGCCAACCTTCAGACTGTCCACAATATTATTTTCAACAGAATGAACCCAAGCCCAAACATCACAGCTTCAAAACTGTGTGCTTAATAAATACCCTAGCATGTAAATACTGCTTCTAAGCCACTGCAAAAGTCTGGAATGGCAAGTATGCTGACATACAAAGTTGTAACCAAACATTTCCTGATGCTAAAGCTTCTTCTAAATGTTCCTGATAGAAATCACATGAAAATGGAGGGAGTGGTTGAAAGGCCATGAAATCAAAGTGGTTGGTTACTGTTTAAAGGCTCCAGATGGAAAGATAATTTACCAGTTCTGTGGTGTGAAAATTGCCTTGCAAATTAAGATGTGTCCTTAATTATTGTGCAGAGTTGCACGTAGCACGTTGTTCTATGTATTCCTGTGTCAGGCAATCTGCAAAATGCATATGGTGAGTACACATGATTTTTTAATTGTCTGGCTTGGAAAGAAAAGATCACCTCATGCTGAGGACGATGTCTTGTATACCCCCACTCTTACCCATGCATAAGTAGAGTTTTCTGTTAGTGGCCTTCAGTGTCACAAAAAGTGGCAGACAGGAGACAGTCCTGAAAGGGAGCGACTGTCAGTGTTAGGAAGACAAGGTAGAAACAATTAAACTGCAGAAAACCATATTTGGTCATGTAGCAAGGAGAGGCATGAGAAAGAAGCATTTGTTAGTTCAGTGTGGTTTAGAATTGTGATAGAGCAAAACCAGAGCAAAGCATGTGAAGATGGAGAGGGTCCAGAGGAGGGCCATGAAAATGATCAGGGAGTTGGACCACAAGGACAAGCTGAGGGAGCTGGGGTTGTTCAGCCTGGGGAAGAGGAGGCTCCGGGGAGGCCTGATAGCAGCCTTCCCGTACCTGAAGCGGGCCTAAAAGAAGGATGGGAGAGACTGTTTGCAAAGGCCTGCAGTAATAGGACAAGGGGCACTGGCTTCAAACTAGACAAGGGCAGATTTAGATTGGATATCAGGAAGAAGTTCTTCACTGTGAGGCTGGTGGAGCACTAGAACAAGTTGCCCAGGGAGGTGGTTGGAGATCCTTCCCTGAAGATACTCAATATGAGGTTCAATGAGGCCCTGGGCAACCTGGTCCAGTTGGGGATGTCCCTGCTGACTGCAGGGAGGCCTGACTAGATGACCTTTGGAGGTCCCTTCCGGCCTGGATTCCATGATGAAAGAGGTATTCTTCCCCGTTTCATTCTACTCCACATCATTGTCTGAAATCCTTTCTTTAACCAGAATTCAGTGGGGTAAATAGGACACAATGGAGGCTTTTTCACCAACAATAGATAGTCCCTTACTGAAATCTCTGTTACTGACCTTAGTTTGAAAGCCTTTGTCTATCCAGCTGTACAAGTGGCTACTGTCTTACCAGAGATTAGTTCTCATTTTCTAAATATGGCCTATTCTGGAAATTCCTAACTGACAATGTCGTGTAAGAAACACTTGTGTTATCCTGAGAGGCCATGAGCAGGCATCAGTGTCATTCCTGGGCAGAGATGCTGTGCTGAGTGTAGCTAAGCTATGATCCCCATCTGATCTGCAGCTGTCTCTTGCAGCACTCCTGTCGAGGGGTGACAGAACTATGAGTGTGGTGTCTCCTCAACTTGTTGTCAAAGTGATGCTATGGTTTGGGGTGTGTGTGTTTTAATCTGAAAACCTAATGTTTAAGAGTACTTAGGGTGTGCTGGCAGCTGCTGTAGCAGTACACTGCTAAGGCAAATAAACAGCTGTGTTGCTTCCTTCCGGTGAAGGGGAACAGCTTGGAACTTTGTATTTCTTAGGAGGAACTTTTTCTTGCCTTACTGCTGAGGACAGAGACATGCACAGAAGAATGATACTGAGAGTGTTTCATGCCTTGTTCTGTGCTTATCAGTGTAAGCAAGATGGGGAAGAGGACAGAAGCAGAGGGTTGGAGCTGGTAGAATTCCCATCCCAGGAGGTTTTTAAGGCCAGGCTGGGTGTGGCTCTGAGCAACCTGATCTAGTGTAAGGTGTCCCTGCTGATGGCAGGGGGTTTGGGCCAAGATGAACCTTGAGGTCCCTTCCAACCCTGACCCTCCTATAATTCTATAAAGAAAATTTTTCTAATATCCAATCTAAACCTCTGCCACAACTTGATGCCATTTCCTCTCATTCTGTTGTTAGTTACTCAGGAGAAGAGACGAACCCCACCTCACCACAACCTCATTTCAGGCAGTTGTAGAGAGCACTGAGGTCTCCCTTCTCTAGACTAAACAACCCCAGTTCCCTCAGCCACTCCTCATAAGACATCTTCTCTAGACCCTTCACCAGCTTTTTTGCCCTTTTCTGGATGTGCTCCAGCACTTCGATGTACTTGTTGTAGTGAGGGACCCAAAACCGAGCCCAGTATTCAAGGTGCAGCCTCACCAGTGTCAAGTACAGAGGCATGATCAGTTCTGTGCTCTGGCTGACTGTGTTGCTTCTGATCAAGGCAAGGACACCTGAGCACACTACTAGCTCATGTTAAGCTGGCTGTGAACCAGCACTCCCATGTCCTTTTCTGCCGGGCAGATATCCAGCCACACTTCCCCAAGCCTGGGGTTCTTGTGACCCAAGCTCAGGGTCCAGCACTTAGCCTTAAATCTCATAAAATTGGCCTCAACCCATCAACCCAGCCTGTCCATACCAACTTCACAATGTCTCTGTCACCTCATATTCTTATAAATGAACTACAGCAATATGGATCATGCTATATGCTTCCATTTTAGAGACTGGAAAGGGATAAAGAGACTGTAAGGAGTAAAGGAGAACACCTAAGCAATTCAGATCACTTCAAGCCTTCATGCCTTATTCTGTGCTTATCAGTGTAAGCAAGATGGGGAGGAGGACAGGAGGAGAGGGTTGGAGCTGGCTTATACTTGGCTGGCTGGTTCCTGACTCACCAGCCTGGAGGATTTCTGCCACTGCTTATTGTATTTGGGAGAGGAAGGAGAGCTGCCCAAGTGGGGACTGGCATGCTCCAGGGCAGGGTGTGCACAGTCCTCACCCATACCTGTCTGCTCCAGTAGTGCTCCTGTAGATAGACATGCATGCACAACTGCTGCAACCTATTTTGTCCTCCTAGTCATCCTGGGAGCTGTAGAGGCTAAAGTTGACATCTTGGCAGGGATGTGACTTTTCTGAAGATCTCACCTGTGTTCTTACTTCCTAGGCTGCGGTGTGAGCACAGGTGCTTTCAGTTGAGGCCACATGCTGTTTGCTTCAAGACTGTGGCCTTTAAAGATGAGGAATCTGGTCCAAGGGCCTCATACTCCAGCCCCAGGAAATGAGGATGCAGTCTGTGTGTCTCAGACAGCCTGCATCACTTTGAAAACAAAATGTGGGTGCATGGGGGAGACCATACTAGGACTGGGAGAGCTGCTGCAAGCAGTGCCTGCCTAGGGATTGTCGAGCTGTTCCTGTTAAAGAGCAGAAAGTCCCATTTTGTCTAATTCTAATTCATCCTCTTTGGCTCCTTCTTTTACAGGTGTACATACAAGGTATTACAGTGTTGCTGCACAGTGCACAGCTATCCAGTACGCCATTTTGCAGTGGAAAGCACTCCATATGGCCTTTGCTAGCTGACATCATGATTTGATGTGGGTTCATTTCTACCCCGCCTGATTGCGTGCACTTGCCATTTTGCAGATGATTCTGCTTTTCACTTTTTGAATCTTGGTTTGTGTGTGAGGAGGGTAGGTGCTGGTTAACAACTTGCCTTTTATGAAAAATACCTTTTTTTTTTGATACTGCTTCTGTCAGGGCTGTGCTTGGTCATACATGTGATCCGTATATATCTCTCTCCAAGATATCTTTTACTACTCTGAGCTCTGAAAATCTTGGGTCTGTGATTATTCCTTCCACAGCTCACATCTGTATAGAGTCTGTAGGGAGTCCCACCTTCAGCCATCACTTTGCTACCATTGCAGACAGAGAATTTGTGGCTCAAAGCTCACCCGTAACTTTCAGCAGAAGTGAGAGGGTGGGCAAATGTTGGGATTCATTGGAATGGGGTGTGGCAGTTTAGGGCACCTCCTGTTCCTGCCACAGAAGTTACACCTCCAGTGTCCTGAGGGTCCAGCCCAGTAGGTGGACACAGGAAATAGCATATTTCATACCCATAATACCTGCGCCCTATAAATCCATCTGCAAAGTTATTCTCTTCCTCTTTCTTCCCGCTCTGCTCCTGTGGGAGATGCTTCCTGTTGGTTAACAGTGGGGGAGTTATCTCAAGGCCTCTTAGTCCTGGCTAGGCCTAATGCCAGGAGGAGAAGGGGGAGGGGCAGTCTCAGACCTGGCCAGCCTGAGGCTAGCCTAGCGGGGCGGGGGTGGGGGTGGGGGTGGAGAAAGAGCCCTGGGGGTTTTGGGTATACCCTCAGGGGGGGGAGATGGGAGTATTGGGAGGCTTTTGGGTGCACTATAGGGGACTCTGTAAGCTTTGGGATTCTTTTGTCACTATGCTTGTAGCTTCTGTAAAACACTTGCTGCTTTTCCATTTACACTTACCATCACTTTGGCAATCCGTTTGTGTGAGTGTCATTCTTTTGCCCCTCCCAGGGGCAAGAGAGGATCTGCCTGGCCTCAAACCAGGAGAATGGATGAAGGGAATCTGGGTCATACAGGTGAAAATAAGTTCTGAAGAGTTTGTATGGGAGTAAAACAGTTAAGGCAGTAGGATAAAGGAACTGAACCTGGAGATGGAGTTAGAAGGACTATGAGAGCAGGAGGAAAACTAGAGTGTTTGGCCTGATTCTGAGAGGAAGAGGGATGGATATATGTCTGAGAATCACTTATGGGTTTACCAAGGTATTAGAAAGAGAAACAAAAGTCATTGAATTCTTTAGGTTGGAAAGAACCTTTACAGATCATCTAGTCCAACATTCCCACAGTGAGGAAGGACATTGTTAATTAGATCAGGTTTCTCAGAGCCCCATCCTGCCTGGCCTTGAATGTTTTCAGGGATGGGGCTTCTACCACTTCTCTGAGCAACCTATTCAAGTATTTCACCATCCTCACTGAAAAAAAAATATTGTATGTAGTCTAAATCTACCCTCTAAGTTTAAAACAATCACTTCATGTCATAGAATCATTTCATGCTGGAAAAGACCTCTAAGCTCATCAAGTCCAACCATCAATGTAACACCATCATGGCCATCAAACCACCTTCTGAGCTGCTATGTCTGCATGGGTTTTTTTGAATACTTCAAGGGATAGTGACTCCACCACATCCCTGGGCAGCCTATTCCAGTGCCTGATCACTCAGTAAAGAAATTTTCCTGGTATGCAATCTAAACCTCCCCTGGCACAACTTGAGGCCATTTCCACTTGTTCCATCACTTGATACAAGGGAAAAGTGATCAACCCTTGCAACACTACAGTCTTCTTTCAGGGAGCAGTAAGGTCTCCTTTCATCCTCCTCTTTAGACTTAAACAATCCTAGTTCCCTCAGCTGCTCCTCATAAGACCTGCTATTCAGACCCTTCGACAGCTTTGTTGCCCCTCTCTGGATGTGATCCAGAAACACAGTGCCTTTGTAGTGAGGGACACAACAGTATTCAAGGTGTGACCTCACCAATGCCAGAGTATGAGGGCACAATCACCTCCTCAGCTGGCCATAGGATGCTGTTGGCCCTCAGGGCCACCAGAGTACACTGCTGGCACATGTTCAGATGGCTGTCATCCAGCACCCCCAGGTCCTTCTTTGCCCAGCACCTTTACAGCCTCTCTGCTCCCAGCCCATGGTGCTGCATGGGGTTGGTGTGATTCAAATGCAGGACCTGACACTTGGCCTTGTTAAACTTCATACAACTGACTGCTGCCCGTAGATCCAGCCTGTCCAGATGCCTTTTGCAGAGGCCTCCTGCTTTTGAGCAGATGAACAAGCTGCACCAGGGGAAGTTTAGGCTCGAGATGAGGAGAAAGTTCTTCACAGAGAAAGTTGTTAGCTGTTGGAATGTGCTGCCCAGGGAGGTGATGGAGTCACCGTCCCTGGCGGTGTTCAAGAGGGGATTGGACATGGCACTTGGTGCCATGGTTTAGTAGTCATGAGGTCTAGGGTGACTTGATGATCTTTGAGGTCTTTTCCAACCTTATTGATTCTATGATTCTGTGAACACTCCCACCCAGTTTGGTGCCATGTGTCCTTACAAGCTAAGAAATAGAGGCAGGATGAGAACAGCTATAACCTGTGCTTGGTTATAGCAGTGCCCAAGCAGACCTGCAATGAGTGGAGAAGGGAACAGGCAGTCTCTGGGAGATGCAGGAGAAGGGAAAACAAAATGTCAGTTACAGGAAGGTCAAAGGAAAGGGAAAGAGCTGAAAGTTGAGTCGTTATCCCTCCAACATCAGTAGTATTCAGATGGTTTGAGTTTCAGTGCAGTTGCTTTCACTGATGGGCCCAAATGGTTTCAAATGCTAAAGGTGGTGTGGAGTTGGCTCTTCTGTAATTGAGAATACATAAACACTTTTGTATTTTTTCTTCTGGTGATGAGATATGTCTACCCAATCAGCCAGCTGTGTACTGAAAGCAGTGGAAGCTGAAATTGTACTCCAGTGCAAGCTAGAATAGGCTTGTGGATCTTCAGAGGACCTTCTGTCCTCTTCATCATCAGTTGCTGTACTCAGTGTACAAAGCACAAGTTTTTATAGTGAAGAGTGTGTGTGGAAGTGTGACTTTCTGCCCAGAAGTTTTTCCTCACATTGACTGGCTTTCTGGACCAGAGGCTGGCATCTGTTTTTTCAGTGGCACCTGGTGGGATGAGGTAGGCAAAGGAGGAGTTTATCTACTGCCTCAACCATGGACTTGCCTCTATTCAGTCCTCTCATCCAGACTACTGCCTCTGATCTGGCAGGGCCAGGATACAGGGGCCCCCTGCTCTCCTGTACTTGCTCCACCAGTGTATCTCCTGTTGCTTCCATGATGCTCCTTGACCTTTCAGTTTCCTCTTGCCTGGCAAGGAGATCATCCGCCTGCTTGCAGTGCACACAGCAGTTGCCACAACTGCTGCTCATTGCCAGTGAAAGGCACTCCCTCAGCCTGTCACCTGGACAGCTGCATGTTTCCATGGGTGCTCCATCTGGGTTCCCATGTCCACTCTGGCTGGTGTTGAATGCATCCTCAGCAGGTTTGCTGACGACACCAAGCTGTGTGGTGCATTTGACATTCTGGAGGGAAGGGATGCCATCCAGAGGGACCTTGACAGGCTGGAGAGGTATGCTCCTGCCAACCTCATGAGCTTCAACAAGATCAAGTGCAAGGTCCTGCCCCTGGGTGGGGGCAGTCCCAAGCACAAATGCAGGCTGGGTGGAGAATGATAAAGAGCAGTCCTAAGGAGAAGGACTTGGAGGTGCTCGTTGATGAGAAGCTCAACATGAGCCAGCAATGTGTGCTTGCAGCCCAGAAACCCAACCTATCCTGGGCTACAACAAGAGAAGCATAGCCAGGAGATTGAGGGAGGTGATTCTCCCACTCTGCTCTGCTCTTGTGAGACCCCACTTGGAGTATTATGTCCAGCTCTGGACCCCCCAACACAAGAAGGACATAGAATTGTTAGTGCATCCAGAAGAGGGCCATGAGGCTTCAGAGGCTGAAGCACCTTTCCTGCAAAGACAGGATGAGACATCTGGGGTTGTCTATCCTGGAGAGCACACCAGGAAGACCATATAGCAGCCTTCCACTATTTGAAGCAAGCTTACAGGATAATTGGAGAGGGACTTTTTACAAAGGCATGTAGTGACAGGATTCATAGATTCGTAGAATATCAGGTTGGAAGGGACCTCAAGGATCATCTAGTCCAACCTTTCAGGGTAAGAATATAGTCCAAATGAGATGGCTCAGGACCCTGTCAAGCTGGGCCTTGAAATTGTCTAATGTAGGGGAATCCATCACCTCCCTTGGGAGTTTGTTCCAATGTTTAATAGTTAAAATGGTGTAGTGGTGTCATGGTTTAATCCACCCGCACCCACAAAAACTTGGCTAGGCACAATCGGAGAAGCGAATGAAGCTGTATTTTACAAGCAATGAATATATACAATATATACAGTATTTACAGTATTATACAAGAATTTACAGAAAAAGAAAACAAACACAGAAATCCTCCTCCTTGGAGGATCCCACCTCGGGTTCCCTCCAACCTCCCTCCCCCTTCCCTTTTTCTCTAGTTAATTAGACAAAAAAGAGAAGAGTATCAAAAGAATGTTAGGAGAATTCCAGTTAAGCTCAAAGCAGTTGTTAAGTTAGCTGCTTATCATTTTCAGTCCAGGGTCAGCATGCATGCAGTCTGGCCAAGAAACAGAACAAAGATGAGACTGAGACCAGAATGTAAGATTGTAAAACTACATCCCACTCATCTACCAATGAAATTAGTTTAGTTCTTATGTTTTCCTTTTTACACCCAAACATTCAGCTAGAGAATTTTTCAGCTATCCTTTCTTAAAGGCGCAGCTTAAACTGTCACAAATGGTGAGAAGTTTTTTTTCTGGCATCCAATCTGAATCTCCCCAGTAGAAACTTGTGCCCATTACCCTTGTCTTTACCCTGTGATTCTTTGTAAGAAGGGAGTCTCCCTCCTCCTGACAGCCATCCTTCATGTACTTGTACATGGTTATGAGGTCTCCCCTAAGCCTTCTCTTCTCAAGGCTGAACAAACACAGTTCACTCAGCCTTCCTTCATGACAGGTCTTTTGATCATTCTTGTGGCCCTTCTCTGGACCCTTTCCAGCCCATCCACATCTGTCTTGTACAAGCAGCAACCAAAACTGTACACAGTACTCGAGGTGGGGCCTGACCAGCACTGAGTAGAGTGGAAGAATGACTTCTTGATTCCTGCTTGTGACATCCTCATTCTTCACCACTGCAGCACACTGTTCACTCATGTTGAGTCTCTTGTCCACCAAGAGCCCCAGGTCCCTCTCCACAGTGCTGGTCTCAAGCCAGATGGCTCCCAGTCTGAGCTGCATTCCTGGGTTATGTGTTCCCAGCTGCAAGACCCTATGCTTGGCCTCATTAAACTTCATACAGTTCCTTCTTGCCCACTTGACTAGCCTGTCAGGATCTTCCTGGAAGGTGGCTCTCCCTTCTTGGATGTCAGCTTCCCCACTTATTTTTGTGTTGTCAGCACACTTCATCAGGATGCTCTTAATTCCAATATTCAAATGATTAATGAAGATACTAAACAGCATTGGGCCCAATACTGATCCCTGGGGGACCCCACTAGTGACAGGTTCCCAGTCTGAGAAAGAGCTATTTATTATCACCCTCTGGGTACAGCCTGTCAGCCAGTGTCCCACCCATCACACTGACCACTTGTCTAGGGCACAGCGTGTCAGTTTCTGAAGGCGGAGGCTGCAGGAGATGATGTCGAAAGCGTTGAGGCAGATGACAATGTCCACTGCATACACCACATCAACTGAGCATGTCACCTTGTCAAAGAAGGCAATCAGGTTTGTCAAGCATGACTTACCCCAGTGAATCCATGTTGGCTTTTCCCTATCATCAGTTTATCCCTGTCTTATCCGTATCATCAGTTTACTTGCAGTAGTTCCCAGCAGGATTTGCTCCGTAACTTTTACAGGGAAGGTTAATAGGTCTATAATCATAGTATCATAGTATCAGTCAGGGTTGGAAGGGACCACAAGGATCATCTAGTTCCAACCCCCCTGCCAAGGGCAGGGACACCCCACACTAGATCAGGCTGACCAGAGCATCATCCATCCTGGTCCTAAACACCTCAAGGGACGGGGCCTCAACCACCTCCCTGGACAACCCATTCCATGGCTTCACCACTCTCATGGGGAAGGGCTTCTTCCTCACGTCCAGCCTGAATCTCCCCACCTCCAGCTTCATTCCATTTCCTCTAGTCCTATCACTACCTGATAGCCTGAGAAGTCCCTCCCCAGCCTTCTTGTAGGCCCCCTTCAGATACTGGAAGGCCACAATGAGGTCACCTCGGAGCCTTCTCTTCTCCAGACTGAACAGCCCCAACTCCTTCAGTCTGTCCTCATAGGAGAGGTGCTCCAGCCCTCTGATCATCCTCGTGGCCCTTCTCTGGACACGCTCCAGCACCTCCAGATCCCTCTTGTAATAGGGCCTCTAGAACTGGACACAGTACTCCAGGTGGGGTCTCACCAGGGCTGAGTAGAGGGAGGGAATCACCTCCCTTGACCTGCTGGCCACACTTCTCCTGATGCAGCCCAGGATCTGATTGGCTTTCCGGGCTGCAAGTGCACATTGAGAGCTCATGTTGAGTTTCTCATCCACCAGCACCCCCAAGTCTCTCTCCTCTGGGCTGCTCTCCAGCCAGTCACTGCCCAGCCTGTATTTGTGCCTGGGATTGCCTCGACCCAGATGCAGGACCTTGCACTTGGTCTTGTTGAAGCTCATGAGGTTGGCTTGTGCCCACCTCTCCAGCCTGTCAAGGTCCCTCTGGATGGCATCCCTTCCCTCCAGCGTGTCTGCTGCACCACACAGCTTGGTGTCATCAGCAAACTTGCTGAGGGTGCATTCGATGCCACTGTCCATGGCACCCACAAAGATGTTGAACAAGATTGGTCCCAGGACTGGTCCCTGAGGGACTCCGCTTGTCACTGGCCTCCACTGGGACATGGACCCATTGACAGCCACTCTTTGGGTGCAGCCATCAAGCCAGTTCTTTATCCATCTAGTGGTCCATCCATCAAACCCATGTGTCACCAGCTTGGAGACCAGGATGTGGTGCGGGACAGTGTCAAAGGCTTTGCTCAGGTCCAGGTAAACGACATCAGTTGCTCGCCCCTCATCTATTAATGCTGTCACCTGTTCATAGAAGGCCACCAGGTTTGTCAGGCAGGATTTGCCCTTGGCAAAGCCATGCTGACTGTTCCCAATCACCTCTTCATTATTCTTCTGAGTCAGTAGTGCCTCCAGGAGGATCTGCTCCATGATCTTTCCGGGCACAGAGGTGAGACTGACTGGCCTGTAGTTCCCTGGTTCCTCCTTCTTACCCTTTTTGAAAATGGGAGCAATGTTTGCCCTTTTCCAGTCTGTGGGGACTTCCCCAGTCTGCCGTGACTTTTGGAATATAATAGAGAGGGGCTTAGCAACCTCATCTGCCAGTTCTCTCAGCACCTGTGGGCGTATCCCGTCAGGTCCCATGGACTTGAACACTTTCAGGTTCTTCAGGTAATCACAAACCCGATCTTCACTTATGATGGGCAGTTCTTCCTCCCCGTCCCTGGCAATGTCTTCCATGACACCAGGAGTGTGGCTAGAGGCCCCTGCAGTGAAGACTGACGTAAAGAAGTCATTGAGAACCTCAGCCTGTTCCACATAATTACCTGCGTCTTCTTGGAACCTGTTTTGTATACAGTATCACAGTGTCACCAAGGTTGGAAGAGACCTCAAAGATCATCATGTCCAACCTGTCACCACAGACCTCATGACTAGACCATGGCACCAAGTGCCATGTCCAATCCCCTCTTGAACACCTCCAGGGACGGTGACTCCACCACCTCCCTGGGCAGCACATTCCAATGACGAATGACTCTCTCAGTGAAGAACTTTCTCCTCACCTCGAGCCTAAACTTCCCCTGGCACAGCTTGAGACTGTGTCCTCTTGTGCTGGTGCTGGTTGCTAGAGAGAAGAGACAAACCTCTTCCTGGCTACAACCACCCTTCAGGTAGTTGTAGAGAGAATGAGGTCTCCCCTGAGCCTCCTCTTCTCCAGGCTAAACAACCCCAGCTCCCTCAGCCTCTCCTCATAGGGCTTGTGCTCAAGGCCTCTCACCAGCCTCGTTGCCCTTCTCTAGACATGTTCAAGTGTCTCAATGTCGTTCTTAAACTGAGAGGCTCAGAACTGGACACAGTACTCAAGGTGTGGCCTAACCAGTGCAGAGTACAGGGGCACAATGAGTTCCCTGCTCCTGCTGGCCACACTATTCCTAATGCTGGCCAGGATGTCCTTCTTGGCCACCTAGGCACACTGCTGGCTCATGTTTAGGCGGCTGTCGATCAGCACCCCCAGGTTCCTCTCTGTTTGGCACTTCTCCAGCTACTCTGACCTCAGCCTTTAGCTCTGCATGGGGTTGTTGTGGCAAAGTGCAGCACCCAGCACTTGGATTTGTTGAATGCCATCGTGTTGGACCCTGCCCATCTGTCCAGTCGGTTCAGGTCCCTCTGCAGAGCCCTTCTGCCCTCTAACAGATCAACACCTGCTCCCAACTTGGTGTCATCTGCAAATTTGCTGATGACTGACTCAATCCCCTCATCCAGATCATCAGTGAAGATATTAAAGAGCATGGGGCACAGCATACAGGGGTGACAATATCCTTCTTCCAGTCTTCAGGCACATCTCCTGACCTCCGTGATTTCTCATACATTATGGAGAAATAGATACATTTCTCATATATTATGGTCTTGCAATGACATTGGCCAGTTCCTTTAACACTCTTGGATGGATGGTTGGTGTCTGGGCCTATCAATTTTTTTGGGTCAAGCTCTTGTAGTAGTTGACACACCAAATCTTCCTTCACTGATGGCAGGATGAGGGGCAGTGGTTTTAACCTGGAAGAAGCTGGATGTAGATTAGGTGTTAGAAAGAAAATCTTCACCATAGGGGTGGTGAGGCACTGGAACAGGCTGCCCAGAGTTGTGGAGGCTTCAAGCCTGGAAGTGTGTGCAGTTCTGAGCCCCTCAATTCAAGAAAGATGTTGAGTTGCTCAAATGTGTCCAGAGAAGGGCAACAAAGCTGGTGAAGGGTCTGGGGCACAAACCCCATGAGGAGAGGCTGAAGGAGCTTATTGCTCTGTACAACTGCCTGAAGGGTGATTGTAGCTAGGTGGGGGTTGGTCTCTTCTGCCAGGCAACCAGCAGCAGAACAAGAGGACACAGTCTCAAGCTGTGCCAGGGGAAGTTTAGTCTTGATCTTAGAAAAAAATTCATCATAGAAAGAGTGATTGTCCATTGGAATGGGCTGCTCAGGGACGTAGTGGGGTCAACATCCCTGGAGGTGTTTAAGAAAAGGCTGGATGAGGCACTATGGTCTAGTTGATTAGTTAGGGTTGCATGATTGGTTAGACTTGATGATCTTGGAGGTCTCTTCCAACCTGGCTGATTCTGTGATTCTGTGTTCAAAGCCAGGTGTTGGAATGATCTCTAAGATCCCTTTCAATAGAAACCATTCCATGATTCTAAGGGTCTGGAATCTCTTAGTTCTGTTGTTGTGACAACCATTGAACTGCCTTCAGAGAAGACCATGGGGACACAGATGTAGCAAGTGGTATGTAACTGAGCCTCTTAAATCTGTGTAGCTACAAGGGCAACTGCAGACTGCAGACGAGAAGAGCTGATTATAGACCACAAGGGTATTTTTCTACACAGAGGACTTATGCAGGGCCTGAACAGCTCTGCAAGAACAGAGGTGTCCTATTTCTCTTTCCTTTATGTGTCCCAGGCTTTTGGTTTTGGCATCCTGTATCCCCACACATTGCCTTTCCTTCTGCACCTGTCACTATGACTTACAGCAGGGACCTCTGATAACAGGTTTTGCTGTGCCAAAGCGGAGTTAAGAAGAACCTCTCTCAGTCTGTGGTCTGTGTTCTGTGCCTTTAGAGATTACAGGGCTTAGATCTCACTAGTAAAGAGCTGGGAAGTCCCTTCATAAGTACCAGCCTTGGCAAAGCAGAGTTTCAAAAACATGTAGGGTAAGGGCTTTACCTGTCAGCAGAACAGCTTGCTAACTGTTGTAGATGGAGTCATCATAGGTGGGAAAATCGAAAGCAGAAGGTGGCATACTCACTTATGGTGTTGTGTTAAGAGGTAATTTGGCAGGCAATAAACCCCCTTTCACTCTAGCTTGTCCTCAGATATCAGAAGTGTGGAGTCATCTAGGCTTACTTCCTGAGTGGTGCCCACTTCAGTACTGGAAGTCCAGTTGTGTCCAGTGTATGTTGAACTGTCGTGATTATAGATGAACTAACAGTACACTGCACCTTCAGACTTCTCATGTTCCATGAATTCCCATGGCTATGCTTAAAGAGTGTGATAATGTTCAATAAGAAAATTTGATGACTGTCTGTAGTGGTTTGGGAGACCAACTCTCCCACCATAGGCAAAAGAAAGACTCAGACAAACAGATTGCAAAAAATGGTGGAAAGTTTAAATGGAAAAGAAACAATTAAAGTTTTACAGAAAACCACAAGCACTGTGACAAAGAGAGAGAGATATCCCAAAATATACCCAAGAACATCCCACCTCCACCTGGGGGTACACCCAATTCCCCCCCCAGGGCTCTTTCTCCCCCCCCAACCCAGCCTTGGGCCTGGGCAGGCCCAAGGGAGGCAGCTTACCCCATTTTACCTGGGCAGTGGCGAGGGAGGAAAAAGAGCGAGAGGACCCCACACTGATGTTTTATAGGGGAGCAGGGCATTATGGGAGCAGGGCATTATGGGATGAAATACTTGGCTTCCTGTGACCACCCGCTGGGCTGGGCCCCCTTTTGGAACATCCCAGGTGTGGCCTGTGCAGTGGCGTTGGGGCCAACACCCAACCTAAACCACCACACTATCTTAACAAAAGTGCAGTTTACTAAAGCAGCAGTGCAGCTCTTACGGGTTGCTGGTGATAAATACACTGTCTGTGAGTCATGTGCATACATTGAAAACACATGAATAACAGCCTGGCTGGAGATGTGCAGAATCAAGATACAACTCTATACAGAGAGATGTAAGTTGCCCTGCAGAAGCACTTGGCGTAACCAAAGATTAGAGTCTTACCTAAAGGCATCCCTGTAGGGGGCATAAGAGAGGCTTAGCCTGTCAACTGATCCCAGAAGCTGCAGGTAGTCTGTGATGGTATCTTCCCTAATGCACCCCTTCCCTCAGTGCTTTTTACACTGTTTTTACCTTTCCGGTGGAGCTTGGGTGACTCTAGTCAAACACATAGAATATACCTTTATTATGAGAAGTGCAAGATTCTCTTACTCTGCTTTTAAAGGTATATCCTAAGCAAAATTCAGAGCAGAAGCTGAGTGAGGGGTAGTAGCACCTTGGAGGCAGGTAGGTTTTGGGCTGGAGGTTTATTTTGGCATTATAATAATAGTATAATGAGCAAACTTCACACAAAGGTCAACGTTTTGTCAAAAAATAACTGTTGGCCAGGGTAGCAGATACACACCTTACCAGTTCTGTAGTAAAATCCAGCTCCCATTCTTGCAATAATCTCACAGAGTCTGGCTGCAGTGCCTCCACTCCACTCCACTCCACTCCACTCCACTCCACTCCACTCCACTCCACTCCACTCCACTCCACTCCACTCCACTCCACTCCACTCCACTCCACAGTCCTGGCTGTTTGCAGGCCATGTTGCCCAGGGAACCATGGTGGATTGGATTCCCTTCATACCAGTCACATTCACACAGAATCACAGGATCACAGAATGTTAAGGACCTTGAAAGATCACCTAGTCCAACTCTGCTGTTAGAGCAGGATCACCTAGAGGAGGTCACATAGGAATGTATCCAGGTGGGTTTTCAATGTCTTCAGAGAAGGAGGCTCCACAACCTCTCTGGGCAGCCTGATCCAATGTTCTGTCACCCTCACAGTGAAAAAGTTTTTCTTTATGTTCATATGGAACCCCCTATGCTCCAGCTTGCACCCATTGCCCTGACCACCCATTGGACATCAGTGTAAAGCACATGATTCTGTTCCCCTGGCACTCAGCCTTTACATACTTGTTCTGTCCTAGAAGGTCCTTCTGTATTATTAATTTCCTTGATCTGTGATAGATGCCATACCTTTAATACAATTAATTTCCAAGTCACTTCTTGTCATTATTCCACACATGGAAATTTCCTTGTGTTGGCATTGGCAAAACCTCATAATACCATCTCTTTGTTGAAGGGGCATTTCATGGTCTCTTTGACCACAACTACACCTTAAGCTCCATTGCCCAGTTTTTAATTTACCTGTTAGAACAACCATGGTAAATGACCCTTGCCTAAACAAAAACAGCAATGTCCTTTTTCCCCTCTCCATATCCTATGCCTAAAACAGACTGGCAGACTGCAACTTCCCCTTTCTGTGCTCTCACATATATAAACTAGAAGTGGAGATCTGTCTCAGGATAGACATACAGGGCAGTCCAAAAGCTTGGTTTTCAGAGAGGAGTGTGTTATGAATATGCCCTCAGAAATGAGCGGCAGAGATATCAATGAAAAATATATGTTAGGTTTATTTTTATATATATACAAACTCTGCAACGGGGTATAAACAGTTCCCCTTCACAGGTATCGATATTCGGTTAGTGAAACCATCTTTACAGAATGTTTAGGTATAGACACTTAAACTAAATGATTCACAGAACTTAGGATCAAAACTGATTTGGAAAGCGGCGGGGGAGGGGGTTGGTCAGTGACCGGCGATCCTCCACCCGGAGCGATTTGCACGCTACCCCAACTGAAACTTTATGAAGAAAGGCTTGGCTTACTCACAAGCTGAGAACTTAGTGAAATCTTCCCTTGATAAGGTTTATAGTCCGCAGAACGTGGCATGGATATACCGTAATGAGAACACAGGAAATGGTGCCGACCGCGTGGCTGCGCCACGTGGCTGCTGCTGCTCCCGGGACACGGAGATTCCCCCGCTCGGGGTGGGGGGCACTGCGGCAGTTCAGCAGCGCTGGTTCACACGGGTTACCAGGTTCTCTCCTGTGGCGATGGATCGTGCAGCAGTTGATCCCACGGGGTACTGTCCACGGCACTGCACGCAGTTGGGTGGTGGTGGCAAAGTACCACGAAGCCTCTTGGAGCACTGGGTTTAGTCCCAAGTAAGGTGAACCACAACAGCACTGGTGCGCACACAGATACAGGCTCGAGCACAAATGTGGGGGGGGGTTCATCACCAAACAACCCCTATTTATCATTTGCCCCAGTGAATACTGGTCCAATGAGCATCTGTTGCTAACACCAAGGTTAACCAATGAACTGGCAGCTACCAAATATGGTGTAAGCTTATGCCATGAACAGGGAAACAAACATATAGCCTGGCCCTTGCCTACCACAGGGGTGAGACCACGCCCAGGCAGGCAGTTTACCTGGACTCAGTGGCGCCAGGATCCCCTTGCTGCCTTCAGAAAGGAGGGGGGGGAACACAGGAGGGTTAACGCACAGAAGAGTACGTCCTAGAAATATTTAAGGCACGATCCTGGCCATAAGCATCATCCACTACATTCCACCCCCTGCTTATGGGCAAGTATATGTGGGCAAATGTTGTTCTATGATCAAACTTTACCAAAGGTGAATTAAACATTATATAAACATCACAAGAACGTCTTACTTATATATACATATCTCAGAACTGCACAACTGTACTCTAAACAAAGCATACTACAAAACAGAACAGAACCTGTTAATTCTGAGGTCAATATCAGTGACCTTAGTGTTTTCCAGTCTCCACCCCCTCACCGGTGGTGAATTCCTGTTGCTCCAGAGAGTAGTCCTCATTTCCAGGATGGTCTGTTCCCTGGGACCGCTGTCACTCTGTGGGGAAACAAAACTGGCCACGGTGTTTAAAGCCGGGCTTGACCGTTAGTAATTTGGAACGACCCACCGAGCACTTATGCGATGAGTTTTCCCGTTGATGTCAGTAGCCTCCCAAGCATATAGACCTCTGGGCTTAGCCAGCGTCATGGGTACAATCCCATAGATGGCAGTTTCACTAGCACTGGTTGGCCCACCTGCATCTGTGTTAGTGAATGTGGGTGTTCATCCTTTCCCTCCCCTGGCATGTGGTTGACATCTCTAACTGGGTCATCAGGGCAGAATGCCTTGACTTTGAGACTGCCGTAATTCCCCCATCGATTGTTTACAATGAAAACTGCAGAAGGCAGGCGTTTGTCCCAATTACTCCTTGAAACATTAGCATGCTTCTTAATGAGGCCATTTGCCCTTTCCACCATGCCATTTGCCTGGGGATAATATGGAGTATGAAACATCCATTTGACCCCTTCTCCTCGGGCCCAGTCTTGCACTAAGGCTGAGGTAAAATGTGAACCATTATCACTCTGAATATGTTCAGGCATAGGCAGGATGCTGAACCAATCCTTCAGAGTTTCAATGGTTTGTGTTCCTGAAGCAGTGCTAGTGGCAGTGGCCATGACTAAGCCTGAAACCACTTCTACCCCTACTAGTATGTATTTTTTCCCATGTGAGGGTCTGAGGGGACCAATATAATCAATTTGCCATGTGCTCCATAGCACTTTGTCCCTTTTAATATGCTGGGCTGGAGCAAGAGCGGGATGGTTAGCTTTTAATCTAACCTGGCATTGAGGGCAGGCTGAAACAATGGTTTCACATGTTGTCAGGGAAACTGGCCACCCCCTGGATCTGCATTCATAGTAAAGGTCTGACTTACCTGAGTGACCTCTTTTAATATGTAGCCACTCAGCCAGTCATTCCCACTCCTTCCCCTCATGATCAACTACACTAATTTTTGCTAAGTGATCTACTTGTTGATTCCAAGTAGCAGAAGGGGTTTGCTTCCTGGAGTGTCCCTTTACCCATCCTACTTTGATAGGCCTGGCTCGACTTATCTCTAGTAGTCTTTGCCAGTCGGTCGCCCTCCAAACTTGGGTGTTGCCAACTATCCACTGATTCGCTTCCCACTGGCAAATCCATTCTGTGGCACCTTTGAAAGTAGCATATGAGTCAGTGTATATGGTCTCTGCACCATTTTCCACAGCTAGCATGAGAGCGCGCAGTTCTCCCACTTGGGCACTTCCTTCACCTTCTTCAATGACAGTCCCGTCCGTGCCAATCTCCAGCGCTGCGGCCTTATAATGCCACTGTGATCCTACCCTTTGGGCAGAGGCATCCGTGAACCACACTCCTTCCGTATTGGCATCGGCAGTCAATTCAGGTGCTACCTGAATAGGAGATGGCTTGTAGGGCTGGCATAGTGGAACAGTGTGTAGATTGATGGGCTGCTGCAATTTGGATACCTTTGTGGGTCCTTCCTTTAGAGGCATAAATTGAGCCATCCCTTCCAGATAGGCATACCATTTTCTCACAGTAGCCTTCTGAGCAATTCCCTCTGGTGGAGGAGTTCCATTAAGGACTGCTTTGAGCAGAGAGAATGGGCCTTGCACTACAATATCCTGCGTAGTGCGAAGCTTCTCTGCCTCTTTGACAGCTCGGGTTAGAGACAGGAGTCCTTTCTCCCATTCAGAGTATCTTCTTTCAGCATCTTTAAATGCTGTTGAAGAGAATAGAAGGGCTCTGTTCGGGCCTTTGGGTCCCCTTTGAAAAATCCCACAGTAGGAAGCATGTTCAGAAAAGCCCCATTCTGCCCTTAAGGGGTCATGTGGGTGCAAAGGGCCCAATTTCTGATAAGCCTTTAACTCGTCCTTCAAAACCTTTAGGCTTTCAGTGTGCCTTGGGGTCCAGTCCCAGGCTCTGCTCTTTTTAAGCAGGTCATAAAGGGGACGAGCAATTACTGAGAAACCTGGAATATGTTTTCTCCAGTAACCCAAGGTACCCAGGAGCCGCTGAAGCTCCTTTTGTTATTGGGAAGTTGGCCCTTTTCAATAGCCTCAAGAGCATCCTCTGGTACTGATATTGCTCCTGCTACCCACCAGGATCCAAGAAATTTAATTTCTTGACTTGGACCTTGACATTTGGCTTGTGGAACTTGTAACCCATTTTTGGTTAACAGGTCCCAGATCGCTGCAGCTACTGAACCCACCTTATCTTTGTCATTGCCCCCAACAAAGATGTCATCTATATACTGGTAGACACTTACATCTTTCGGGACCTCCATGGTGTCTAACAGTGCTGCTAGGGAATTGTGTGCAGTGGTTCCTGAGTGTTTGTATCCCTGGGGAAGGCGATTGAAGGTGAATTGGGAACCTTGCCATGTGAAAGCGAACTGTGGTTTGTCTTCCTCACGTAGAGGAATCATAAAGTACATGTCTTTAATGTCCAATGAAGCCATCCAAGTATGTGATGCAGCTTGGATTGCTGCCACAATTGATGTCAGGCTTGGGACTGCAGCAGTGAGAGGAAGTGTGTTACTATTAAGCTTCCTGTAGTCAATGGTGAGTCTCCATCGTCCGTCAGGTTTGCGCACTGGCCACACTGGTGAGTTATAGGGTGAGTGTGTCCTGGTGATGATTTGTCTCTTTTCCAGGCCTGCAATCACCTCAGTAATGCCTTGTCTGGCTGCTGCTGGTAGTGAATACTGTGCAACACATGTGATACTCAATTTGGGTAAGGGTGGAGCAAGTTGGAGAGTGCCTACCCGAGCGGTTTTGGCCTCTTTTGCCCCTACTCCATAGGAACCAAAGCACCACAAGGTACCGTCAGGGAGATGCCATCGTTTGCCAGCTAAAACATCAAATCCAAGGATGTTCTCTGGGTACGGACTCAGGGCAACCTCTACCAGGGTACTCCGCTTGTCGCCAGGAAGCCACAATCTTGTTTTGGCTAAATGGCATGTATGAGGCATTCCTGTAACACCCTGTATCTTTATCCTTTTCCGGGATGGCAAGATCCTCAAGTGTTTGGCTTGTTGCACGTTCAAAACACTGATTTGTGCCCCAGTGTCAATAAGGAATTTTACAGCAGTTCGAGTAGGTCCAGTGGGAATCAAAATGAAAGGCTCTGGATCCTCAGACCATTGACAGGCGTTAACAAAGCGATGAATGAGGCCTGGAACAGTCACCGCTGTGTCTAGTTTTTTGGCTTTTTGTCTGGGCTTTGGCGGCGAGGTACGAAGGGGTTAGCGTCCTTGCTGGGTGAAATAGTTTTAGGACTGTTGCTACCAACTTCATCCTCCCTTTTCCATGGCGGTAACTTCGGTATTGGTCTTCCTTCCAGCTGCCGGATTTATTTTGCAAGCTCAGCACTACTCTTTTTAACAGTCCCGTTGATAATGGCGCTATCATGGATTCAGGTAGATTTAAAGACCGTGCTAGTCGATACCATTTCTCTCTGGGTGAGGAAGATCTATTAGAAGTACGCTGTTTATCTCTCTGGCGGCCGGAATTTCTCCCTCTGGGACTTCCCGGGTGACTGCGATCTGACTCCGGACTGCTGCTTGGACTCGTAGAAGTCGCAGCAGGGGAGGTCTTAGCATGGCGTACTTCCTGCCTTTTCCCCCGGGGTGTCGCCGCGTGGCTGCCCTTGAACCTAGTATGGCGTCTGTCGCGGGGAGTCTCGGCTGTGAGCATATGATCAGAGTAGCCCAGGTCTCGGCCCTTGTGGGATAATGCCATTAGAAGCTCTTCCCAAGTTAAGTGGTGTTCCCGGAATTAGTAGAGGCATTATTCCTCTCGACTACTCGTTCAATTTCCTCCTTTTTGGCATCACAGACATTTTTGAGACCCGCTGGCAGACCACGGATTAGAATTTTGAGTCGCACTGGGTCAACTGGGGCATCTAGTGGGGACGAGTATGCCCCACGATCGTACATTGCTTGGACGCATGCAAGCTTTTTAATCGCGGCAGTAAGTTCGGCTGAACTTGTAACCCTCACTTCTGTTGGCTCGCCTCTATCTATAGAATCTAAACTTCCAGCCCAGTGAGCGATACGGGAAGTTAACGAGTAATAGCCCTCCGGACCCATGCCCAAAAATACTTCATGGCCCCATGAACAGCCTTTTGCTTCGTTACGGTCTAAAATAATTGTATCCCCGCCCAATTCCATAACGCGATACAAAAAGTCTGTTACCGACTCGTCCGGCTCTCGTGCAAATGTCTCTTGCAGGTCCCGAAGCTTTGCTCCGCTGTACGGGCGAACAGAAGTAGTTGTTGTCCTTCGGCCACGTCGGTTGTCCGTGTATTGCTCTTTAAGGACGAGACGCAAACGCACGGCTTTGCTCCGTATGGGCTCGTCCTCAGAACTGTAATCCGTATCGTCCCGGTCGGATGGGTTTCTCTCCGTTTGGTAGTTCCGGGATTTTTTCCGGGCTTCGCTTCTCGGAGCACTACTGGCAAGCAGATTTAATTCACGCGCTGCCGCTGACGTGCTAGGCTGAACGGGTGAATCGGGACTCGCTATTTGCAGTGTTTGGAGCCTCGGCAGCTCCAAGGAGACCGTGGGTCTGAAGTCTTGCGCTGCGGTGGCGTTCGCTACCTTAAAGTCCTTTCCGCTAGACTGCGGTGGGGATAATTCGTGAAAGGACGGTACGGGAGATCTGGCTCCGGGCGCGACACCGTATCCACGGGGCTCCTCGGGGCTAGGCGGTTGGGAGATCCCAGAGAGGTTTGAAACAGAGTCTGTGTCTGACCCCACCAGTGCCTTGATGGCAGTGTTGCTTTCTTTAATTTGCAACGTTAATAAGTCATGAAGTTTGTTATTTAGTGCTTCAGACTTTCCTAACTCTCTTTCCAGGGAATAATTTTTTTCCTCAAGTTTTTTAATCTTTTCCTCTAATGCTGTAAATTCGTCTTGTGTGCGCATTATGCAAGCCGTGATCGCAACAACCCTCTCTTCGGTTACTGCGGTTGGGTCAGTGCATAGCTCGACCACGTATTCGGTTAATTTCGTAATGATTTGGTCCGGATTTGTCAGATTGTCTATAGCCCATTGTATATTGGATCGTTTCATTACGTATCCCATTCTGTAGAGATAGTCACTTATCGGATAACCCTTGCACTGCGCCATTAATGTTATGAATATGCCCTCAGAAATGAGCGGCAGAGATATCAATGAAAAATATATGTTAGGTTTATTTTTATATATATACAAACTCTGCAACGGGGTATAAACAGTTCCCCTTCACAGGTATCGATATTCGGTTAGTGAAACTATCTTTACAGAATGTTTAGGTATGGACACTTAAACTAAATGATTCACAGAACTTAGGATCAAAACTGATTTGGAAAGCGGCGGGGGAGGGGGTTGGTCAGTGACCGGCGATCCTCCACCCGGAGCGATTTGCACGCTACCCCAACTGAAACTTTATGAAGAAAGACTTGGCTTACTCACAAGCTGAGAACTTAGTGAAATCTTCCCTTGATAAGGTTTATAGTCCGCAGAACGTGGCACGGATATACCGTAATGAGAACACAGGAAATGGTGCCGACCGCGTGGCTGCGCCACGTGGCTGCTGCTGCTCCCGGGACACGGAGATTCCCCCGCTCGAGGGGGGGGGGGCACTGCGGCAGTTCAGCAGCGCTGGTTCACACGGGTTACCAGGTTCTCTCCTGTGGCGATGGATCGTGCAGCAGTTGATCCCACGGGGTACTGTCCACGGCACTGCACGCAGTTGGGTGGTGGTGGCAAAGTACCACGAAGCCTCTTGGAGCACTGGGTTTAGTCCCAAGTAAGGTGAACCACAACAGCACTGGTGCGCACACAGATACAGGCTCGAGCACAAATGTGGGGGGGGGTTCATCACCAAACAACCCCTATTTATCATTTGCCCCAGTGAATACTGGTCCAATGAGCATCTGTTGCTAACACCAAGGTTAACCAATGAACTGGCAGCTACCAAATATGGTGTAAGCTTATGCCATGAACAGGGAAACAAACATATAGCCTGGCCCTTGCCTACCACAGGGGTGAGACCACGCCCAGGCAGGCAGTTTACCTGGACTCAGTGGCGCCAGGATCCCCTTGCTGCCTTCAGAAAGGAGGGGGGGGAACACAGGAGGGTTAACGCACAGAAGAGTACGTCCTAGAAATATTTAAGGCACGATCCTGGCCATAAGCATCATCCACTACAGAGTGTTATACCAGGTCTAATGGAAACATGCCAGAGTGCTTGACCTGAGCATGCCTAGATGTATACAGCCATGGAAAACAAAAATCTGTGCCCTGGCTTGTAGTATCATTTCCCTAACGATGTAATGCATGTGCCAGCATCTTGTGTGAAGAAACAAGAGGGGCAAAATGTACCTGAAGCTGGCTTACAAAATAGATCATTTATTTAAACACAGTTTCTTGGTACAATGTTTCACCACCACCACCATCTGGAAGGCAGTGAGAACTGAGAATTGCTGTTGCTGGAAATACACAGCTGGGTTTTGTTTAGCAGCAGTTTAGCACCCCATAATCAAACTAATGAGCATGCCTTAGTGATGCCTGTAATATTTAAACTGTTACATTAGCACTTAACGTTTAAATTCCCATCCTGATCTTACAGAGATCAGTTCTGGTAAAACAAGACAGTAACATAATTCCATCAGAATATATTTTAAAAAGCTCATTTTATTAGAAGTCTGTTCCCAGTCTCCCAGTGACCTCAAATAGACTCCTTGTTGTCTGACAAAGAGACAGTGGCTGGAGATCTTTTGCAGGGAGCTATGGTTTTTGTTCACATTTCTGCAGACTTCATCATCTGGAGTATTCAGTGGCTGTGTGATCATCTAACAGTAGAGTAGCTTCCATCTGCATGATTGAAACCACTTCATTGTTCTCAGGTTAGGCCAGTCTTTTTGACAAGCACTGGAGAGGGCATCTTTGCAAAGAATCTGTACAAAAATCCTTACATTTGGGGTAGTGCCCTTATTTCTTTCTCGTAGGCATGATCTCAGAACCTGATTTGAGGATCAAAGCAAGGCCTGTGATTCCTCAAGGAAATCAGAAGCAGACAGCAACCTTATGGAATCAGTCGATAGTTATTAAAGTACCTCATATGTTTCCCTGTTATGTGTTCTGATATATTGAATAATGCACACTTTTGGAGTAATGTTATTGTTTGATACCATATCTAGGGGGTGCTAGTGCAACCATAAATACCAGTTTGGATTTAAGGGGCAATTAGTTATAGAGAGGAGATGGCAGCCTGTTTTATGCTAACATAGAAGTATTCAGACTTGATGAGGCTCTGGGCAAATTGATCTAGTTGGAGGTATCCCTGCTTACTGCAGGGGGGTTGGACAAAATGACCTTTGAGGGTACTTTCCAACCCAATGCAATCTATAAATCTGTGAATCTGTGATTGCATGTGGTTTACTTCAGGTGAGTAGGTGCATCAGCAGCCAACACGTTCAACTTAGGAACAGTGAAAGGTACTAACTTCTGCTTCTGACAACTCCCAGCAGCAGGACTAAGGGACTGGAGATGAGGTAGTGAAATGAATGGGGTGCTCTGGGCATGATAATGGTAAATACTCCTTCCATGAGTAACTGCAGACACTGGAGGTTTGAATTTTTATTACCAATCTTGACATCCTAATTTCAATCCTAACTATCCTAAGATAGTGAGCTCCTTCACAACTCAGGCAGTTTGAGGGCATGCTGAATTTCTGTTCTGATAGAGGTGTTCATGTTTACCTATCTTTGCACTCTCCTTTGCAGCTCTGGCTGACCTTTGCTCCTGTTGCTGATAAGACAGCTGCTTACTTCCACATTTCCCTGGAGATGGTCAACTGGCTCTCAACAGTGTACCTCCTCATCTCAATCCCATTTGGTCTGGTGGCGACATGGGTTCTTGACAGCGTGGGGCTCAGATGTGCTGTAAGTTGAACTGTTCTGTTTCCCTGAGGGCATTTCACATGGAGCAGTAGCTGCACCAAGCAGTAGCATGCATTCTGTGAATGGCAGTCTTGCCAAATGCAGCAGCATGTTGAAAGTTCTGTCCCAGTTCAGTAATAGCTGTTGAATCACCTCTAAGGTGAAGAACAGTGGGAAAGGTCAGAATAATGTCACATGACTTCTTGCATTTTCCTGCTTCATTTTTTGTTGTCTTAGTGGACTGACTGGGGTAGATCCTCTGACCTGACTGTGAGCAGCTTGCTGTAATGGGATAGGCTTTGCTATGAAATATGTTAGCACAGGTATTTTGTTTTCAGGGCCAGTTTAAGGTGTCAGTATGGCAGGATGCAGGCAAGGGACTCCTTTCAGCTCAGAGACTGGTCTATGCTAAGCCAGTTTGGGATCTCTACACAGCCTTCTCAGAGGCAAGAGTGCTGTGGAATGTGTCACTGAGACGTTGACTTCTTAGTGGTACAGAACTACATTTGCGGGATCTGTAGGCTGCATGACTCATTGCCATGATGTTTGGATTGTCACAGCAAAATATGGGTGATGGTGCAAACTTGCTGAGTGTAATAAATCAGCTTTGCATTTCTCATCTATTCCATGACAGTGTCTGCTGTGTTGCATAAACTACATTGTGGTATGTTTCTCCTGGGGGCTGCTTGCTCTCTAACTTTCATGCAGTGATTATTAACACCCAGTGTCTCCTGTAGTGCATTTGAGAGTCTGCTTGTGCTACTCTGTTGCACTAATTTCTGCCTTCAGGCTTCAGCTGTTTCTGCTTGCTGCAGGTGATCCTGAGTGCGTGGCTGAACATGGCAGGTAGCATCATCCGGATGTTCAGTGTCCTGAAGTTCCTGAGCTTGGGTTCCCAGAACTACTTCTACCTGTTTATTGGGCAATGCCTTTGTGCGCTGGCACAGCCCCTTATCATCTTTTCACCAACGAAACTGGCAGCACTGTGGTTCCCAGACCACCAGAGAGCAACGGCAAATATGATTGCATCGATGTGTAAGTCATAGAGTCATAGAATGCCTTTAGTTAAAAGGAACACTGAACTTCCTCTAGTTCTAACCCCTTTACCCATGGGTAGGGACCCTTCTAGACCAGGTTGGTCAAAGCCTCATCCAGCCTGGTCTTAAACACTTACAGAGATAAGGCATCCACAACTTCCCTGGACAACCCATTCCGGTATCTCACCACCCTTATAAAGAACTTCTTCCTTCTATTCTTCTTCTGTCTATTCTTAACTTGCCCTGCTCTAGTTTAAAAAGTCCCTCCCCAGTTTTCTTGTAGGGGGCTTCAGGTACTGAAAGGATCATATAAAATCTCTCTGAAGCTTCCTCTTTTCCAGGCTGAATAACCGCAACTCTCTCAGGCCATCTTTGTAGGAGAGGTGCCCCAGCTCTCTGATCAGCTTCATGACCCTTCTCTGGACCTGCTCCATCAGGTCCATGCCTCTCATATGTTGGGGGTCCCAGAGCTGGATACAGTACTCCACAGCAGAGCAGAGGGGCAAAATTGCCTCCCTTGATCTGTTGGCCATGCTGAGGATATGGTTTGCCTTCTGGGCTCCAAGTACACATTGCTGGCTCAAGTCCAGATTCTCATGCAACTCCTTCCCTGCAGGGCTGCTTTCAATGTCATCATCCCCTAGCCTGTATTGGTACAGAGGACTGCCCCAACCCATGTGCAGGACCTTGCACTTCACCTTATTGAGGTTCACACAGTCCCACTTCTCTATCCTGTCTAGGTCCCTCTGGATGGCATCCAATCCCTCATTCATGTCAGCCACACCAGTGAGCTTGATATCATCAGCAAAGTGGTGAGGGTGCACTTAATCTCACTGTCTATATTATTGATGAAGATACTGAACAGTACTGGTCCCAGTAGGGACCTATGAGGGACACCCCTAGTCACCTGTCTCCACCTGGTTGTCAAGCATTGACCACTGTGCAGCCAGTTCCTTATCCACTGATGGGTCCACCCATCAAACCCATATGTCTCCTATTTAGAGAGAAGGTTATACAATACAATACAATACACCACCAGTTTGGAAGAGACCTTCAAGATCATCACGTCCAACCCCATCAACCAATCCAACCCACCTAAATACAATACAATACAACCCACCTAAACAACTAACCCATGGCACCAAGCACCCCATCAAGCCTCTTCCTGAACACCTCCAATGAAGGTGACTCCACCACCTCCACGGGCAGCCGGTTCCAATGGACAATCACTCTCTCTGTATAGAACTTCTTCCTAACATCCAGTCTAAACCTCCCCTGGCGCAGCCTGAGACTGTGTCCTCTTGTTCTGGTACTGGCTGCCTGGGAGAAGAGACCAACCTCTGCCTGGCTACAACCTCCCTTCAGGTAGTTGTAGAGAGCAATAAGGTCTCCCCTGAGTCTCCTCCAGGCTAAGGCTCCCTCAGCCTTTCCTCATAGGGCTTGTGTTCCAAACCCCTCTCACCAACTTTGTTGCCCTTCTCTGGACACGTTCCAGCAAGACAACATCCTTCCTGAACTGAAGGGCCCAGAACTGGACACAGTACACAAGGTGCGGCCTAACCAGTGCAGTGTACAGGGGCAGAATGACCTCCCTGCTCCTGCTGGCCACACTGTTCCTGATGCAGGCCAGGATGCCACTGGCCTTCTTGGCTGCCTGGGCACACTGCAGGGTCATGTTCAGCCTACAATGAAACAGTACCCTACAATCAACCAGTACAGGTTGTTGGTGGGGTCTGTGTCAGAGGTTTACAGAAGTCCAGATAGATGACATCTGTTGGTCTCCCTTTGTCCACTTATGTAGTCACTCTATTTGAAGAAGCCAGTAGGTTGGTCAGGCAGGACTTGCCCATGGTGAAGCCATGCAGGCTTTTTTGAATCACCTCCCTGTGATAGCTTCTAGGAGGATCTGTTCCGTGGTCTTCTAGGTCACAGAGGTGAGTCTAACAGGTTGGTAATTTTAAGGGTTCTCTTTTCTACCCTTTTTAAAAATGGGCGTAATATCACCCTTCTTCCAGTCTCCAGGGGCTTCACCTGACTGCCAGGACTTTTCAAATATCATGGAGAATGGCTTTGTGACTACATCAGCCAACTCCTTCAGGACTCTGGGATGCATCTTATCAGGTCCCATAGAATGTATGTTCAGATGGTCCTAAACCTGATCTTCCCTTACAGTGGGAGGGACTTTACTCGCCTGGTCCTCACCTAGTGGTCCATTGACTCAGGAGGGGTGAAAAGCAAGGATGCCAGTGAAGAATGGGGAAAAAAATTGGTTGAGTTTCTTAGCCTTCTTGTCTTCTGTTGACATTAGGTCTCTATAATCACTCCTCAAAGGCACAATGCTTTCTTTAACCTCCCTTTGCTGGTTAATGTGTTTGTAGAAGCCCTTGTTGTTGTTCTTTGCATCCCATGCCACATTCAGTTCCAGCCATGCCTTGGCCTTCCTGGCCTCATCTCTACACAGATGAGTGGTGTTCCTGTACTTCTCCCAGGTTACCTGTCCCTGCTTCCACTGTCTATGCAGTTCCCTGTTGTTCTTTAGTTTGACCAGCAGGTCTCTTCTCATCCATGCCGTTCTCTTCCCTCCCATGCAAGATTTCTTACACCTGAGGATTGAGCTTTTGTGCTCTGTGGAAAGCATCCTTAAAGATCTGTCACCTCTGTTCTGCTTCCTCATCCCTGAGGACCATTTCCCCTGGGGTTCTACTGACTAATTCCTTGGAGAGCTGCATGTTTTCTTTCCTAAAATTTAGAGTCCTGACCATACTCCTTGCCTGCCCCATATTTCCTAGGACTGTGAACTCCACCAGATCATGATCACTGCAGCCCAGGCTGCCTCCAGTCTTGACATCATTGATAAGATCACTTGCTTCCATAACCATCAGGTCTAGTATTGCATCTTCTCAGGGCTGTCTATTACCTGGCTTAACAAGTTATCATCTAGGCACTCCTTGTGTCTTCTCGATTGCCTACATCTTGTCATACTTTTCAGCAGATAAGTGATAGCTGCAAAGCAATATGGCTGCCTCCCACGACTTGCTAGTATTTGTGTGCCTTTCAGAGGCAGCAGGCAAAGGAACACTTCTGTGCTTTCCCCTGCAAACACAGCTCCACCCAAGAAATTCATAGCCATGTGCAATAAAACAGTGCCTTCAAGGTCTGGCAAGAATGGCCTTAATTCTACAGCTTGTTTGGAAGGTGTCCAAGTTGCATGTGAGCCCACTGCTCACAGCTGCCAAATTCTGTAACCGGATAGGGGTGAGGCTGCTGCAGCCACAGTTTTGCCCACCAGTTTGTCCAGTAGCAGGGTGGAGTGTGTATTCCCAATTGGTATGTATCAGAACACAGATAGAATGTACTTAGCTAGTGACACAAATACGCTTGGGATACTGAACACAGCCCGACTACCCTTGCAGAAACCACACCTTATGTGCAAAGTGCCTGCAAGCTGGGAAACTTGAGGGGAGGCACCAGATTTCCTTTCTCTGGTCTCATTCCTCTCTTAGGTCCCTTGGGCCCTGCTAGAGACAGGCTACTGCACCTGTTGGACCTGTTCCTCTATGTGACATTTTCCCCAGTGGCTGGAGGAAACCTCTTCCTACTTTCTCTAAGCATTTGAGACCTGCCCTAAAACAGGGCTGGCTCATGAGATCCTGCTGGGAAATCTCACATTACCTACATGTGTGTGGGAGATCCACTTGCTCTTTCCCAAAAAGAACTAACAGCTACTTTTCCTCCCCACTGCCTTGGAATTTTGGGGAAGGGGTAGGCATGGAGGAAAGGGTAGTATAGGAGCACCCCTATATGGCTTTGTTGCTGCAAACCCAGAGCATGGGTACTGTTGCTTAGTAAGAATGAATTTATGGTGTCAGAACAAATAAATGATTTTTGCACTGCCTTCCCTAGAATGGGTTGGAGTTGATGGCTCACCTTGTTTCTTAGGTCTGAGACAGACCATCATCTTCTATGCTGGCGAGGGAGCTCTGGGGACTTGGAGGAAACATGCTTTTAAGTGAGAGAGCAGCCAAAAAGCATTTCTCACAGTGTCCTGAGTCCTTACAGGACCAAATGGATCTAGCTATGTGGAAGAATAAAACTGAAGAGTGAGGTAGAGTGAGAAACTGAGACCTGAAGCTGGTCAGTCTGTGACATGTTGAGATACCAGGGGGAGGACTGAATGGGCTGTGATTACTGTCTGCTGTAATACCTGCATATTGATCTGTAGAGGGCTTCTGTTAGTAATGTCTGCTGCACAAAACCAGGATTTCATATCATAGTTTAAATACTGCCTGGAAGGAGCATCTGCCACAGCCCTAGCCATTTACTCCAGTGGTGAATCACTGGTAAATGTCTACACAATACTTCTTGTCTTGATGGGTCTTATACCCTTGCTATTTTGTCTCACTGCAGCTGTTTATCAGGTAATTATGGACAGAGTCACCATAACTCTCTTTTGTCTAGAAAAACTGAATGGCTCCAGCCCAGTCACTTTGCAGGAATGTTTCTCTCTGCCTTTTCCCCTGTCTGCCTGTTGCTCACATGAGCTTTTCCTCTCATCTTGTACAAAATTACCAATGCATATTTCCCATGTTAATGCCAGAGCTGCACTGAGCACTGCAGTACTGTTGGTACCAGTGCTGCACACAGAAAGCAGCCCTACAGTTTCCTGTCAGTGTCCCCACAGCTTCTGTTAGAGCCTCTGGGTAGGCTGCTCTGTGCTTGTGTGCAGACAAAACTGGAACCTGTGCCCAGGATCCTGCTGAGCAGCTGAAATCACTATGATTCAGCTGTGCTCTTCACTACTTACTGTAATTTAGTCCTCTTCATCGCTCAGAGACTTGCAGAGAAGCAGTGCAGGGCCAAGAAGTGATCTGACGAAGCCCATGAGAAGTTCTCCTGTGTCAGAAGAAGGAGGTATCTGAGTCCACTGAAGTGGCCTCTGGTTCATCCATGAGATTCATTGTTTACTGTGGTCAGCATGTTATTTTCAGCGCCCTGCAAAGCTTCAGCGCATCACCATCGCTGTCTATGCTGGGAATAGAGAGGTTTGGGGAGAAATTATGACTGCTTATCCCAAGAAAGGTTGGACCAGATGATCCTTGAGGTCCCTTCCAACCTGTGTTCAAGGATTCAAGGAAGGATTCTACACAACACACAGCACTAGCCCAGTTTACTGCAAGCTAATTCACCATGACCCACAGTGTACAGCTGGTTAACTACAGTGATCTCCTTTTCATCCTTAGTCTAGCCTCATATAATTGCTCATCCAAGGAACAGAAGGCAGTTGAAATCCATCTTCTTGGAAACTGTTATTTCATTGTGTCTGTGTACTCCGAAGCTGGTAACATTTCACCAGAATCATAAACTAGTAGTTTCCCAAGTGCAGAGCTGAAATGCCATGGTGGTTGTGTTTGGCTCTCTCCAAGGATGAGGATGCTGCAACTTATCTGGGCAACTTGCTTCAGTGTTCAATCACTGTCACAGTAAAAAAGTTTATGTTCAGTTTCCTGTGCTACAATTTGTGCTCATTGCCTCTTACCCTGCCACTGGGCACCACTGAGAAAACTCTGGTTCTCTTGTCATTGCAATCTCTGATGAAGGTTCTTTTCTTCAGGCTGGACAATCCCAGAGGTTGTAGACAGGCAGATGCTGGTCTCTTCTCCCAGGCAGCCAGCACCAGAACAAGAGGACACAGTCTCAGGCTGCACCAGGGCAGGTTTAAGCTGGATGTTAGGAAGAAGTTCTATACAGAGAGAGTGATTGCCCATTGGAATGGGCTGCCCAGGGCGGTGGTGGACTCACCATCATTGGAGGTGTTCAGGAGGAGACTTGATGGGGTGCTTGGTGCCATGGGTTAGTTGTTTAGGTGGGTTGGATGGGTTGATGGGTTGGATGTGATGATCTTGAAAGTCTCTTCCAACCTGATCTATTCTATTCTATTCTATTCTATTCTATTCTATTCTATTCTATTCTATTCTATTCTATTCTAATCTCTTTTAGCATCTTTATGTATAGGACATCCTTTGGTCCTGTAATATTGTCTTTGGCCCTTAAATGAACTTCCTCCATTAACTTTTTTTTTCTTTCTTGTATTCTTTGTTCTTTCTTGTATTGAGGAGCCCAGCACTGGACTTGGCACTCCAGGGCTGCATAGAGGGGAAAGATCACTGCCTCTCACCTGCTGGCAATGCTCTTCCTAATGCAGACCAGGATGCCATTGAACACGTTTCTGCAAGCGTGTATTGATGGGTCATGGTCAACCTGCAGTCCACCAGCATCTTGTGTCCTTCTCTACAGAAGGCTTCTAGGCAAGTCACAACAAGGTGTTTAGCCCACTCATTCCCAGTTAGACTCACTTCAGCTTCCCATACACTTAGCTGTTGGGATCTTGTGGTGGTTTGAGCCTTAACTGGAAGTTAAGAGCTCAGGTGGGGGGCAAGGCTGAGAATCTCTCCCCCACTTCCCCCCCCCCTTCCCTCCCCAACAGAGAGGGGAGAAAAGGAAAGAGCAAATCCACCAAACAGTAATTTGGAGTCGACTTGGAAGTAGAGAGGCAAAGAGTTGTCTTTAAGCAATATATATATATATATAACAATAACAGGAAAAAGGTTCACAAGGGCAAGGAACAAGGATGGATGGGAGTGGGACAAAAAAAAACAAGAGAATAATACAAAACCAGCCTTTCTCTGAGGAAACGTGGAGGCAGCAGGTCCGGCCACGTGGCAGAGGAGCAGGAGGGTAGCTGCAGTAGCTCTTGTCCAGCAGAGGCAGAAGCCAGAAAAGCCAGGCCAACAGCTACGAGGTCCTGCTTTTTATACCCTAGCTGGGCAGGGAGCGGGGAGTGGAACAGACTCAGCTTCCCAGGCGAAAAATGCCCTGCAGGGAGTGAAAAGTACCTGCAAGCCCTCCACCCTGCTTTGTTCTTTTGTTCCCAGAAAAGGGTGTTAACCCACCACAGATCTCCCTGTCACCCCTCTATAGTTTGATGGCATTAGGGTACACTGTGCATCAGTCTTCTAGAGCCTTTTACTCCTGAGGGTCTGATGTGCCAGGCCACCAGATCCACACAGTCCAGTAAACCCAGTTGTCCCTTTCCTCCACCTTGCTGGAGACAGCACTGCTCTAGTACTGATCAGAGTTGCTCACCTCAGAAAAAATTACTTAGAAGTCCCTTCAACAACATCAGAATCCTTTGAAAAAATCAGCCTTTCTACTGTTTGTGGAATTTCCATTGTAAACTGGAGCATTATTCTTCCTGGAGGAATCCTCTTTTGTGATTGCTTTTGCTCACAACTCATGTACTCATGCAATTAGGATCAGAGTGGTTTTTCCACTCCAAGTACTTATATTCTCTCTGTGGTCACGTAGGTAAAACCACAGGGTACCCTGTGGTGTGTACCTCCAAGATTCTCTGTTGGGCAGGGGAGTCCTTACTCCTAATAGCTGAGATATGAGACTGTATGAGTAGGGAGTAGGACATGTCCTCTTTGAATTGCTGGAACTCCTGTGTCAGTTCCTCCACAGCTGAAACACAGGTCCATAGAAGGGAAGAGAGTCTTGCTGAATCTGGCCTAAGGCAGCCAGCCAATTCAATCACTGCTTGTCCTTGGCTTTCTTTTCATGATACTACTGCCAATGAGTTGGCGTATGACACTGGTACACTTCACAGAAACTTCCACCATGTGAATCATGTGCAGTGGACTTCCATCTGGATTTGTACGTGGCTTCTTGTCATTCAGATCATCAGAGATCGCCTCCAGCACAGCTCCCTCAGGTACTGGATACCTCTCTCCATGGCGGTTCACTTTCCTTGAAGGAATATTGCCTGATGTAAGTTGCCTCCAAAGGCTGAGGGTCTCTGTGTCTCTTTTCCAATAGCCTTGTCAATGCCCTCTTCCATGGACAGTGCTGCTTTGCTTCCCTGCCCTCTAATTCCAAACTACTGGCTTCATTATCCTGGCAATGGAGCAGCCAGGTGATAATGTCCTCACCTGTACAATGGCTGAAATCCTTTGCCTGTCTCTCAGCTCTGTCAGGGATAGGTATCAGGTGATTACCTCTGGCTTTTCTTTCCACTCTCATGATGACACTAGTTCATCATAATTTCTTACAAAGCAAACTGATTTTCATGTGTATTCTTTCTTTGTATAGAGGTGATTGCTAGTGGTTCAGCTGCAGCACTTGCTGGTCAGTTTATGAGTCCAGAGACTTTCTCCTGCCCTTGAGGACCCTGAAAAAAAATGTTGAAAAGAACTCATCAAGGCCCCAGCACATTGCTGTGATTTATGTCTCTCAAGCATTGTCAGGTTGATAACATACTTTTTCTAAATATTTTACTAGTTTGCCAGAATTCTGCACTTGTTCTGGGGTAAAATTCCAAAAATTTGAAAACATTGGAGCATGTCCTAGGCACTTGCTCAAACTCTCCCCCACACACTACCACACATATCCATCCAGCCTCAGGGCAGATCTCTGGGTGATGCTCTTTGAAACAAAATGTGTAACCCTAAAGAAGACCTGGGACACAGGCCAGAGGACACAGCAACAATGCTGGCTTGGACACCCCAAGGATATTGAAAATTCTGAAAAGCTGAGAAAGTGTCCTCCCATGTCTTTCCCATAGGTTAGGTAAGATTACTACTAACTTACAATGCCACATTCAAATACCATCTTGACTTTATGACTAGTGGTATAATTGTGTCATAATTTGACCTTACTCAATACAACTAGATGATAGTCCTGATCCAGAGATGGAAGTATCACCAGAGGTAATATGTAGAGCACATAAGGTTTTACACACCACCACCATGGACTATTTAAATAACAGAAAAAGTCTGTATGACAAAATTGTTTAGACATGCTTTGATCAGATTTTTCCAGCCCCACACTGGAGAAGGACTGTCATGGTTTATAGACCCACTCAGCAACTGAGCCCTGTGCAGCTACTTGCTCCCACACTGTCCCCACTTCCCTCCCTGCTTGGGCCACTTCTCCCATTATATAGCAGGCCTGACATCAGTATGTTGTCAATATCCCATTGGCTGGTTCAGACTGGCTATTCTGGCTGTGCCCCTTCCCAGCTTCTTGTGAAAAATTAACCCTGTCCTAGCCAACCTAGGACCCTGTGTCTCCCTCCTAGTGAGAAGGCCAGAACTAGACACCATACTCCATTACTCACTAGTGTTAAGTAGTTGGGGAGAAACACTTCCCACTGACAGCACTGCCTAATGCAGTCCAGGATTCTGGTGGCATTCTTTTTCATGAGGTTGTCTTACTGGTTCATGGTCAATTTGTGTCCACCAGGACCCTTGCCCCCACACCAGATCCTTCTCTGCAGTGCTGCTTTCCAGTTGGTCAGCTCCAGTGTGTTCTGGTGGATGGGGTTATTCCTCCCAAGGTGCAGGTCTTTACATTTACTCTCCCTGAAAACTTAACAAGGTTTACCCTCTGCTCATTTCTCCAGTTTGCTGAGGTTGATCTTAATGGAAGCATAGCCATCACTTCTGTCAGCCTCTTCTCCCAGTGTCACATCATCTGCAAACTCGCTGTGAGTGTGCTCTACCCTATCATCCATGTTTTTCGTTAAGGTTAAACTGTGTCAGCCCCTGTACCAAACACTGGGCTTTGCCACTACTGACTAGCGTCCAGTTGGACTTCATGCCAGTGCCAATGATCTCTGGGCCCAGCTGTTTAGCTGACTTTCAGTTCACCTCACCTACTTATTCCACTTACCTAGCAGGTATTTCATCAGCTTGGCTGTGATGTCATGGGATACATTTTCAAGACCCTTAGGCAAGCTGGGATAAAAATCTTCTACTGTCCTTCCATCATCTACCCTTCCATTCATTTCACTGTACAAAGCTATTAGGCTAATTAAGCATTTCTCCTTCACTGATACTCCTGTTCACATTGTTCTTCATATGTCTGGAAATGGCATGTACAGCATTAGTCATTCCATGACCTTCTCAGGGATCAAAGTGAGACTGAAAGGGCTGAAGGGTGGCCATATCTGACTGAAGTGAAGAAGGCATTGAGAGGCTTGACCTTTTCCATGTTGTTTGTCACCAAGTTTTCAGCCTCAACTAGCAGCAGGCCCACACTCTCCCTGACCTTCTTGCTGCTAACATATAAGCCATTCTTGTTGCCCTTCACCAGACCGAATTTTGCATTGGCCTTGGCTTCCTAACCCCATCCCTGCACACTAGAGGGAAATCACCTTCACTTGTTGACTGTTTGCAAAACTTTGTCTTAGAGTTAAAAAAATTTTTCTTGCAATTTTGGACATTCCCAGCTGAGTCCCAATAAGTGCTACTTCATACACTGCTCATTTTCAACCCTATAACAACGCAACCCCCTACCCCAGCACAGACAAGCGCCCAAGATTCTTTTCTGCCATGTGATTTTTACAGTTGGTAGCAGAGATCAAATTGTATGCCTGCTTGGGCTTTACTTGAGGAACTATATTGACTTGAAAGGGTGTTGGGAATGACCTAGTGTTTCTCCAAGTAGCTGCCATAGAGCTTTGCTGCTTTTTTGGCAAAGAAGACCAATGGCATCCTGGTGACCATTGGAAAGAGCATTGACAGAAACTTGAGGGATGTCTCCTGTCCACATCCTAAGAACTGTGTCTAGTACAAGGCTCCTCAGTACCAGAAGGACATAGACATATTACTGAAGTCCAGCTAAGAGCCACTAAGGTTATTAAGGGAATGGAATATCTGTCATCCTAACCAAGGCTAAGACAGCTAGACTGTTCACCTAGAGGCAGGCTCAGGGGGATCTTATCTGTATACATGCCTAATGGCATAGGAGGACTAAAGAAGTAAAGTACCTCTATTTGTTAATGCTGCTATATATCCTTAGGACAGATGACATGGATTCATCTGTCTTCATTTTGTCTCTTCAACTTAGCATTTACTGAGGCAGACTCATGATCATGGGGACACAATAATTTACAGAGGAAAAGTCATTTACGGGAGTTAGAGGTTGTAGTATGCTAGGAAGAAGTTCTTCACAGAAAGAGTGATTTGCCATTGGAATGAGCTGCCCAGGGAGGTGGTGGAGTCACCGTCCCTGGAAGGGTTTAAAAAAGACTGGATGAGGCACAACTAACCAGGGGTTAGTTGATTAGCATGGTGCTGGGTGATAGGTTGGACTTGATGATCCTGGAGGTCTTTTCCAACTTGTTTAACGCTGTGATTCTGTGAAATGGGTTTGTAAAATGGACTTCATGAGGGGGAGGGAAGAGATGTGACAGCAGTAGGATCCACAGTCAACTTCTACAAACATTCCCTTCCTGGTTTCTCCTTACATATGGCTTGTTCTGTCCTCACTCATTGTTCTGCTGCACAGTGCAGCTCAGGTGCTGACTAGCAGTAGGGGTGGACACATGATTCTGACTGCTTGGCATGAAAAAAGAAAAGTGTCTCTCTTTCTTTCCAGCCAATCCCTTGGGTATTCTTATAGCAAACCTGCTGTCACCTGCACTAGTTCCTGAAGGAAAACACATCCCATTGATGGTAAATGAAAACTGCTTTAATCAGCCAGCTGGGCTGATTAAGGTCCTGCTGATATATTTATTTGGAGGCTGTGGGACTGGAGAGACTGGTAACGTGTCTTTACTTTATGTTGTGTAGTTGGGTGTTTATGCTGTCCCAGCAGTAACAGCCTGTGCTCTAGCAACTCTGGGGATTCATGAGAAGGTTCCACCAACACCTCCTTCAGCCAGTGCCACTAATTCCACCTCCCAGCCATTCCTCACAGGGCTCAAAATGGTAAGTGTTGTAGCACAGAGAGATACGGAATCTGCTGACAAAGCAGACTCTGAACTCCATTGCACCCAGCCCATCATGAAAAGTCCCGTGAAGGAGAATAGGATCCCTTCCTCCTTGTGGGGAGTGGAGGCTGCTCACAACAAAGCTGTGAGAAGGGATGCCTGACCTTTCATCTGTGAGCTGGCTGCTGTTCAGCTAGCTCAAACAAGCCCACTTGGGCTCTCCAAGAGAACTATACAGCCTGAGCGTACCGAGCAGGTGTAGTAATAGGTAGGACAGCACATGGCAAACTAAAGGATGACTGTGTGCACTGAAGTGATACTTCCTCCCTACATGGTCCCCATCTTAAGCTGTCCTCTGGCTGAACTGCCAAGAAAAAGCCAAAGTCCTGTAATAATCACATGCCCTTTCAGCATTTCCAGACATTTCCAGCATTTCAGGGCCACTGACCCCAGTTTCTGTACTGTTACAGACAGCCTTTTTTCCCTTCATTTGTTTAAATGTTAACTTTTTTTCTTCAGCTCTTGAGGAACAAATCGTACATCATCCTGGCAGTGTGCTTTGGTGGAGGAATTGGGATGTTCACCTGCTTCTCAGCCCTGCTAGAGCAGATCCTTTGTGAAAAGGGGTATTCAAATGTGAGTATTCCTCCTTTCCTCCCCATTGTCCCCATCATCCGTAATACAATCTGTAACTGGCCCTTTAGCTCACAAAAGGTATTCAAGATACCTTTTTCTTCCTGTCTGCCCCTGAGGCTGCAAAAAACTGTTTACCCATATATGTTAAAGATTCCTTTTTTTCAGAATTGGTGTCCACATTTGAATTCTTACAGAGCTGAAAGAGCAGGACAAGCAAAGATTGTCACTGCAGGCAAAAGAGCATGTAACCTATCTTAACTACTGCTCATGGCCTCTCTAGTTAAATCTCCTTCCTACAGTCAGGCAATGTGATGTCTCATCACCAGTGAACAACACCAGGAGCATAATCATAACAGGAACAGATCCCACAGCAGTTGGACCTGTTACACCCAGTGTGGACAAGGCACCTGATTGCCCATGGAGGAGCCAAGAGCAATTTCATACCTGGGCTGGAGCATTCAGTCCCAGGGAACTGCTGCTGCTCTGCACACAGCCTCCTTTATGAGGTGCGCAGAGACTTACCATCTGTTGAGTACTGTCTCCACACACGTGTCGCACCACTCACACCCCACTATTTATTTGCTGCTTGGAGCCCTGTGGTGGCCCCAGCTATTGCAATGGGCAGGGAGCTTTTCCTATCTTAGTAGGTGGTAGGAAACCACTAGTAGAAAGCATGTGGGTTAGTGACATAAAAACCTCTTTCCTAACTGGTCTAGTTGCTCAGTTACTTGTTCTTCTGCCTCCAGGAATTTGCTGGCCTGAATGGTGCACTGTTCACAGTGTGTGGCTTGTTGGGTGCTTTTCTGCTAGGCATTTATGTCGACCGGACAAGAAAGTTCATAGAGTCTACCAAGATTTGTTTCTGTTTGAGTGCACTTGCCAGCATCATGTTTGCAGTGGTGAGTTCTCCCTTACATCACATCATACCAGTGGACTTACTTCTGTTGCAATCTGGTAAATCAGTAGCTCAAGGCAAGGTCATTTGATGTCACAGTATTTATTAAGCCCCATGTTATGCTTTAGGATTTTCTTGGGTCTAGGAATGTTCTAAAGAAGAACCCTTTACTGAGGATTTCACAGTCACTGTGCAACCTGCTTCAGGATATACATACAGTGGCATAATTTTACTTTCTTACCTTGATCACCAAGTTTGTACACTCCTCTGAGACCATTCTTTCAAAAAATAAATGGAATTGATAAATATCTATTGTACAAAAATGAGCAACAGTGCCATAGCTTTACCAAGACAGGCTTTTAAGAGTGGCAGGTACCAGGAATGTAAGATTAGCAGAAAGGGCCTAGTTATGTGCCTAGTTCTGCAGTGGTTCTTCAAAGAGGACAAGACAAGGAAGGTGCAGAACAGGAGGTCACTTGAATCTAGCCAGGAGAGGAATGAGGTACATGGAGACTTTACACCACAGGCCTTGCTTAAATACAACAAGCTGCATTATGTAGCCATTTGTTGGTTCTGGAGGGTTGGACGTAAAAGAGAGATTTCAGGAACAGATAGGGAAAGTACTGGTGGGAAAAATGAACCTTTGGAACTTCTGCAGGTTATGGGTTCAGAAACTTTCTGTGCAACAGGGCTGATAGAGACTGGTGTTGCTTTTCTGCCTGCAGGCTTCTCGGTTCAGACATCAGGATGTCATGCTGGCCATCACCAGCTCGCTCTTTGGTTTCTTTGGGTTTGCCATCTATCCCATTGCCATGGAGCTGGCTGTGGAGTGCTCCTACCCTGTGGGAGAGGGCACATCTACAGGCCTGATTTTTGTTGCAAGGTAAGCAGGCAGGTTAAATCAAATTAACAGCAGAGTATGGGTTCAGATGCATACACACAGAGGTCTGGATGCAGCTAAAGAAAAGCTAGCCATCCTGCTGAATTTCTGTTTTGGTGTCCATGTTTGTGACCATGGCAAGGGGAAAGCTGGCTGGGTCTGAAGAGCTAGATGTTTTAAAACAAGAAATATGTGGAACTTCTCTCAAGTAAAGCAAGGGTATTTTCCCTTTCTTGGCAAAAGCAGGATTTAACCATGCCCAGCATTACCTACCTTTCAAGCAGATGGGGGCTCTGTGCTGCTGAGGGAGATGGGGCTCAGCACTCTTAGGGCAGGAAGTCACAACAGATGTGGCAAGGACAATCCTACCCATGATCACCTTACATGCTTGGGATTGCTACTGGACTGCTACAGGAATGACTCATTGGAGCATTAAGCAGTGATATACCTGGCCTGGTGTGTGTGTCAGGTGCAGAAGCAGCGGCAAGAAACGTTGGTCAAAGAGCAGCATTAGATACCACCTTTGAAAGCTGTTATCTTCCACTGGTTGTGGACTTTGTTGCTGCTGCCAGCCAGCTATGAATGAGGAGGATGAAGTCATAGCTTGAATTTTTCCCATCCTCATCCCTGCAGTGAGAGGTATTTCCAACTCTTTGCCCAATGACTACACCTCATCTCCTTGACAGCTGTTGTTGGACAATTGCCCTGGCTCTAGAGGGAGTATGTAGTGGGCCTGTCACACAGCTCCATGACAGGGAGTGTGCTGAAGGGTTGACCTGTACACCCTGTGAGCCAGGGATAGTAAACCCTGCTCCAGAAAGAGGCCTTTCCTTTCTTCCTGCTGGGGAAGCTGGTCTTGTCTGCAGCACTGATAAATCAGGCAGGCACCATGACTACATATTGGGTTCTCCCCCACAGCCAGATTGAAGGTGTGATTTTAATGATTCTGCTCCAAGCCCTCACTGTGCGTGTTTCTGAAGATCCATCCTCCACCTGTGCCCTTGACCTGGATGGGGCCCTGGACTGGACAAGTAAGTATATCCTTGGGAAATGATGCTGGATGGTTAGTTTCACCCCACATACCTGGTTACTGATTATATGGAACAGGCTGAAGTACTTAATGACTTCTTCAGTCTTTATTGATAAACCACTTGAGCCTCAACACTTAAGGTGGTGAGTGGTGGGCAATGGCTGGGTCTGGAAAAGAGGGCAACCATCTGCAGTAAGTGCAGAATGGGTCTGGGAACAGCTAAAGAAGCTGAAGGTACACAAGTCCATGGGACCTGATGACATAGTTTCATAGTTTCATAGTTTCAGTTAGGGTTGGAAGGGACCACAAGGATCATCTAGTTCCAACCCCCCTGCCATGGGCAGGGACACCCCACACTAGATCAGCCTGGCCAGAGCCTCATCCAGCCTGGTCTTAAACACTTCAAGGGACGGGGCCTCAACCGCCTCCCACGACAACCCATTCCAGGGCCTCACCACCCTCACAGTGAAGAACTTCCTCCTCACATCTAGCCTGAATCTCCCCACCTCCAGCTTCATCCCATTCCCCCTAGTCCTATCACTCCCTGATAGCCTGAAAAGTCCCTCCCCAGCCTTCTTGTAGGCCCCCTTCAGATACTGGAAGGCCACAATGAGGTCACCTCGGAGCCTTCTCTTCTCCAGATTGAACAGCCCCAACTCCTTCAGTCTGTCCTCATAGGAGAGGTGCTCCAGCCCTCTGATCATCCTCGTGGCCCTTCTCTGGACACCTTCCAGCACCTCCAGATCCCTCTTGTAATAGGGGCTCCAGAACTGGACACAGTACTCCAGGTGGGGTCTCACCAGAGCTGAGTAGAGGGGGAGAATCACCTCCCTTGACCTGCTGGCCACACTTCTCCTGATGCAGCCCAGGATCTGATTGGCGTTCCGGGCTGCAAGTGCACATTGAGAGCTCCTGTTGAGCTTCTCGTCCACCAGCACCCACAAGTCTCTCTCCTCTGGGCTGCTCCCCAGCCAGTCCCTGCCCAGCCTGTATTTGTGCCTGGGATTGCCTCGACCCAGATGCAGGACCCTGCACTTGGTCTTGTTGAAGCTCATGAGGTTGGCTTGTGCCCACCTCTCCAGCCTGTCAAGGTCCCTCTGGATGGCATCCCTTCCCTCCAGCGTGTCTGCTGCACCACACAGCTTGGTGTCATCAGCAAACTTGCTGAGGGTGCGCTTGATGCCACTGTCCATGGCACCCACAAAGATGTTGAACAAGACAGGTCCCAGGACTGATCCCTGAGGGACTCCGCTTGTCACTGGCCTCCACTGGGACATGGACCCATTGACAGCCACTCTTTGGCTGCGGCCATCAAGCCAGTTCTTTATCCATCTAGTGGTCCACCCATCAAACCCATGTGCCACCAGCTTGGAGACCAGGATGTGGTGTGGGACAGTGTCAAAGGCTTTGCTCAGGTCCAGGTAAACGACATCAGTTGCTCGCCCCTCATCTATTAACGTTGTCACCTGTTCATAGAAGGCCACCAGGTTTGTCAGGCAGGATTTGCCCTTGGCAAAGCCATGCTGACTGCTCCAAATCACCTCTTCACTACTCTTCTGAGTCAGTAGTGCCTCCAGGAGGATCTGCTCCATGATCTTTCCGGGCACAGAGGTGAGACTGACTGGCCTGTAGTTCCCTGGTTCCTCCTTCTTACCCTTTTTGAAAATGGGAACAATATTTGCCCTTTTCCAGTCTGTGGGGACTTCCCCAGTCTGCCATGACTTTTGGAATATAATAGAGAGGGGCTTAGCAACCTCATCTGCCAGTTCTCTCAGCACCCGTGGGTGTATCCCGTCGGGTCCCATGGACTTGAACACTTTCAGGTTCTTCAGGTGATCACGACCTGAGCTTCACTTACAATGGGCAGTTCTTCCTCCCCATCCCTGGCATCGTCTTCCATGACACCAGGAGTGTGTCTGGAGGCCCTTGCAGTGAAGACTGAGGTAAAGAAGTTATTGAGTACCTCGGCCTTTTCCACATCACTTGTGACCAATTCACCACTTTCCTTTCTGAGGGGGCCCACACCTTCCCTACTCTTCTTCTTACCATTAATATACCTGTAGAAGATAGATCCATGAGTTGTGAAAAAAACTGGCAGCCAAGGTTGCTAGGCCACTAGCCATAACATTTGAGAAGTCATGGCAGTCTGGCAAAGTTCCCACAGATTGGAAAAGGGGAAACATAATCCTCGTTTGTAAAAAGGAGAGCAAAGAAAACCCAGGGAACTACAGACCAGCCAGTCTCACCTCTGTGCCAGGTAAGATCATGGAGCAGATCCTCTTGCTAACTGTGCTAAGGCACATGGAAAATCACAAGGTGCTTGGTGACAGCCATCATGGCTTCACAAAGGGCAAATTATGCCTGACAAATGTGGTGGCCTTCTGTGACACAATTACAGCTCTGGTAGATATGGGAAGAGAACTGATGTCATCTGCCTGGACTTGTGCAAGGCATTTGATGCTGTCCCTCGTGACATCCTTGTCTCTGAGATGGAGAGGGATGGACTTGATGGATGGGCCACGTGATGGATGAGGAACTGGCTGTCTGGCTGGACTCAAAGGGTTGTGGTCAATCAATGTCCAGGTGGAGATCAGTGACAAATGGATTTCCTTAGGGATCTGTACTGGCTCCAGTGCTGTTTAACATCTTTGTCAGCAGCATCAACACTGGCATTGAGTGCGCCCTCCGCGAATTTGCCAATTACACCAAGCTGTGTGGTGCAGTGGACTCAATTGAGGGAAACGGTGCTGTCCAGAAGGATCTTGACAGGCTTGAGAAGTGGATCAGTGCCGACTTCATGAGGTTCAACAAGTCAAAGTGCAGGGTCCTGCATCAGGGTTTAGCCAGCCTCAGACCCAAATACAGGCTGGGTGCAGAGTGGGTTGAGAGTAGCTCTGAAGAGAGAGACTTGGGTGCATTGATTGGTGAGAAGCTCAACATGAATTGGCTGGGAGCTCATGCAGTCCAGAAGGGAAATTGTATCCTAGGCTGCATCAAGAGGAGTGTGGCCAGCAGGTCAAGAGAGCTGATTGTTTCCCTTTCGTCTGCTCTTGTGAGACCCCACCTTGAATACAGCATCCAGTTCTGGTGTCCCCAAGGACGTGGAGCAAGTCCAGAGGAAGGCCACAAAGATGATCCAAGGGCTGGAACACCTCTGCTGTGAGGATAGGCTGAGGGTGCTGGCGTTGTTCAGCCTAGAGAAGCTTCCAGCAGGACATTATAGCTGCCTTCAAATACCTGAAGGGATCCTTCAGGAAGACTGGAGAAGGATTTTTCATAAGGGTGTCTAGTGATAGGGTAAGGGGGAATGGTTTTAATCGGAGGTAGAGTAAATTTAGACTGGACCTTAGGAAGTAGATCTTCGGTATAAGGGTGGTGAGACTCTCAAACAGGTTTCCCAGGGAGGTAGTGAATATCTCCTCCCTGGCAGATGTTCAAGGCCAGGCTGGATGAGGCCTTGAGCAGCTGAGTGTTTGAGAGGTGTCCCTATGGCTGGGAGGTTGCAGTAGATGATTTGTAAGGTCCCTTCCAATCTAAGCCATTCTGATTCTACACCACATTTCCATTTCTTTTGTAGATAGGAGAAGAAACTCAACTAAGGTGAACAGGAACATAAATGTGTTTTTACTGCAGGCTAAATCCTGGTCTTGATCGCTTAGCTGGTTCATATTTATGTAATACTGGCACTAAGTCCTGGGGACACATTGTGACCCAAAGGCTGGGAAACACCTTTTAAATATACCATGCTTGGCTGAGCAAAAAATTCCCAGAACAAGCTCCACTAGCTGACAAGGAACAAGGCTTCACAATAACTGCCAGCCCCAGAAGGCAGTTTAACTGCTTCATGTCTGAAAGCCTGCAACTCTCCCTCTCATCAGATCAGAGCTGGATCTCATGATTAGTTATCCATTCCTACTCATTTCATGTTCTGAGACATGTAGGGACGTCTGCAGGAAAGGGCATGGAGGTGTCTGAGACACTAATGGAATGAGAATGTAACTACTCCCAAACTATTAAGATGGGGTTTGTTTTTTTTCCTTTGGAAAGGGTTCTTTCAACACAAAGTTTGATTACAAAGTTTATCCTTATGGCTACACTGTATTCTAGGATAATATAACCCATGTGGGCCTGTTCTCTTACAAAACTGAAGTGAGCTGTACACTCATCCTCAGGTTTAGTCCTTGGGAGATCAGCTGGGATGTGCAGTTCCAGGGGACCTGACCTCTAGATTTCTGCAGCTGTGAGGGGTTGCGAATCCACTGTCTAACAGTGCACCTTCTTTGCAGCTGCGGTACTGGTGCTGGCTGGTCTTTGCAGTGCTATGGCTTGTTTCTATGTTGCCTTCTTCCACACTGACTACAAGCGACTCTGGGCTGAAAGAAACAACGGTGATTTGGTCAAAGCAGAAGATACAGCAAATGTTCCTGAAGCCTAACCATGCCAAAAGGAGGATGCCAAGGGCCCAGTAAAGAAAGAACTCAAGCCTGTGGGCAGGGACCCTGACTGCAAATGCTCATCTGGCACATGGGGATAGCCAGGTCCTGCTGTACAACAAGCAAGGCCTAGAGGAGAGTAACTGAGCACCTTTGCTGTGCCTTCGTCCGTCTTGTATTTATTTATTAGCTCATGCTGCAAGGCAGGCTATGCTTCCAGAAAGGGTAGAGTGGGACTGGGCAGCTATGCAGGTAACAGGGATTTTTAGCTGACTTGTTTCAAGATAAAGAAATGTTGCAGAGGAGAGGTGCAGCATATTTCAGCCACTTTTTCATTTTCATGTACCTGGATTGGTGTGAAGGTTTCAGAGAAGTGGAAACCATGGCTATCATAAGCCTGGGGGGAAACTTCTGTTTAAGGACTGTGGTTCTTGTATAGCATAACAACTCTTCCACTGTAAGGCTGGAGCTAATTATGCCTCAACTAATGTGGTAGGAACTAGAGCATCCTTCCATTGCAGCAGGGAGGTGTAGGTATGTGATCTGAAATATGTCTGTCACAATGAGCTGCTTTGTCCTCTCCTACAAACAGGAAAAGAAAAGCTCTGTCTGTAGTGCCACCAGTAAGCAGCAGAAGTTAAATACAGCAGCATTCCTCACCCTCTGGGTCCCCTGCTGAGACATTCAGGATGAGCTTGTTTTACTTGAGCTTCTCTTTTGTTTCTCCACCAGTCCAGCAATTACAGTGGTTTAAATTTTCCACAAGAAGACAAAACTGATGGTATAAGTTTAGTGTGGTATTGCCTCCTCAGGTGAAGTCATGCTCTCCTATAGGGGAACACTGAGAAGGCAGCTCACTTTTTTAGGAGTGACACAGTACTGCTTGGTGTGTTGGAATCTGGCATGAGAGATAGCAAACATGACCACTTAGCAAATGCAGGGACTTCTAAGTTTCTGCAGATGATGGGTACTTTTGGGGAAAGACCAAGTAAGAAACAACATCAACAAGCACTTTCCAGCTCTCTGCAGCTGACATTTATTTGTTCTTCAGGCACAGAAGAGGTGGGCAGTGACACAAAAGATCCCATTTGGAGTTCCCCTACCCTAACAAATGCAATGAGTACAACTGGATTTTTCATTTTACACTACTTCCACAGAGTGCAGTGTTCTGATTTGGTGTTCAGGTTTAGATGTACAACCTGACAACTTTATCCAGTAACATTTTAATGGTAAAAAAATTGAGACTGGACTTGGTGATTCTTCATATTGTGCATCTTGCAATGGGGACCTGAGTACTTTCTGATTAAAGAAACTCAAAATTGGACTTGTGCCTGGGTAGTTGAGCTAGAGTAGAATCTCAAAGCAAAAGATTCACTTTTGCTCCTTACTGTACAGAGGAACTTTCTCAGTGCCTGAATTCTCTTCCCTGATAGCAATTGGAAATCTCTACCTTTGTAAAACACCTAGCTGCATCTGTCTAGGGAGCCTGCTATTTCCTACAGCTCCAGCCTTGCTCTGACCAGTAAGCACTAATATTTGTTAAAATGATCAGGAAGAAAACCTGAAATTGAGGTGAAACAAGACCAGTTTAGACCTATCAGAGGACTGAGATTAGCTGTCTGTTTTTAAAACTAGCTGGTCAGTTCTGCAACACTGGACCTGATACACTGAACAGATATAACATTAAATTTACCTGCCACTCCTGAGTCCTACTGTATTGGGAAGCAAGAAGCACTTTAAAGTACTTCATACTGTTATATATTTGCTAATGCTCATGTTTTTTAATAAAGGGTAGTTTAAGAAAAGATTAATATTTTCTCACTATATTAAAATTTTAAAAGTCTTTTATAGATGCAAGGCTGCATCAGATCTGCTTGGTAGCACAAACCAAAGGTCTTTGTGTTTGCCACGTGTGCATGAAGTTGTGCTCAGGGTGGTGATTTGAAGTGCTATTTCAGATCCTAAAAATGACAGTTTGAAATTAGCTGTAGGCTAACTGTACTCTGAAGGATAGGTTAAATGAGTGAGTAAATACTGCTAGGAAATACGAGTCATGATTTCGGTGTAGCTGGTCTTGATGGCAGCAACAATTAAGTGCTGCAAGCTAGTTCTAGGTGGATGTACAGAAGGCTTTTCTGGGGACAGCAGTCTTCTTGTCTGAACACAGTCCTGCCAGGATCCAGAAGCTCTTGTAAGCCAGGCTGTGATGTCACCGAGGGGGCATTGCCAGGAGCAAATGCAAGCTATTTAGACACCTCCAGGGAGCTCTGGCAACCCAGAGGGCAGGCGAGCAGGTCACAGCAGTTTGTATAGGCAGGGCGTGCAGGAAGTGCACTGAGAAACAGCCAGGGTAAGATGTTAACAACCCCATATAAAGTCGTGGCCTCCTCATAGTCTGCATCCACCAGAGCTAGTGCAGCTTCTTAGACAGAGCTCCAGTCTGAGCATGCTACCACCCAGATGTCAAGCTGCAGGGTCTGCCCTGCTCTTGTGCTGGTATCAGATGGCAGCAGTGAGCACTGCTGTGGGAGGTGTGTGCAGACTCGGGAGCTCCTCCACCTTCTAATGGAGCTCTGAGTAAGTTGGGAACTACCAGGGAGTGCAAGGTAGAGATAGACAATTGGAGTTGCACCCTAACTTCTCCAAAACAAACCCTTCAGGCAGTCAGAGGTCCTGATACAGAGGAGTCTCCATCCTCACTCTGCCTGCCTAATTAGGATAACTCAGAAAATGGGGGGCAGTGGCAACAAGTCCATGCACAACACAGAAGGTGTGACAAGAGTGTCCTCCCCTGTAACCATCCCTGAAACTAACCCACCCTTCCAAGTCCCCTTGCAAAAACAGGTACAGTGCAAAGAGACACAATCAGTGACAAAAGTCAGGGTTCACCTGACAGGCGTTGCCAGGGTGCAGTCACTCTACAACCCACATCAAAACCACTCCCACAAAGAAAAAACACGTATCATCACCATTGGTGACTCATTTTGGAAGGGAGTGGAAGAGCCAGTATGCCAACCGGATCTGCTTTTCAGGGAAGTCTGCTGACTTCCCAGGGCCCAGGTCAAAAAATATAAAATAGTTAGAGGGTAGAAAGGCTCTGCAGAGGGACCTCGACCGACTGGACAGATGGGCAGAGTCCAATGGGATGGCATTTAATAAGTCCAAGTGCCGGGTGCTGCACTTTGGCCACGGCAACCCCATGCAGAGCTACAGGCTGGGGTCAGAGTGGCTGGAGAGCTGCCAATAGAGAGGGACCTGGGGGTGCTGATTGACACCCACCTAAACATGAGCCAACAGTGTGCCCAGGTGGCCAGAAGGCCATGGCATCCTGGCCTGTATTGGGATAGTGTGGCCAGCAGGAGCAGGGAGGTCATTCTGCCCCTGTACTCTGCATTGGTTAGGCCACACCTTGAGTCCTGTGTCCAGTTCTGGGCCCCTCAGTTTAAGAAGGACATCGAGATACTTGAACGTGTCCAGAAAAGGGCAACAAGGCTGGTGAGAGGCCTTGAGCACAAGCCCTATGAGGAGAGGCTGAGGAGCTGGGATTGTTTAGGCTGGAGAAGAGAAGGATCAGAGGTGACCTCATTGCCCTCTACAACTACCTGAAAGGTGGTTGTAGACAGGAGGGGTTCGTCTCTTCTCCCAGGCAACCAGCACCAGAACAAGGGGACACAGTCTCAAGCTGTGCCAGGGGAGGTTTAGACTCGAGGTGAGGAGGAAGTTCTTCACTGAGCGAGTCATTTGTCATTGGAATGGGCTGCCCAGGGAGGTGGTGGAGTCGCCGTCCCTGGAGGTGTTCAAGGGGAGATTGGACGTGGCACTTGGTGCCATGGTCTAGTTGTGAGGTCTGTTGGGACAGGTTGGACTTGATGATCCTTGGGGTCTCTTCCAACCTTGGTTATACTGTGATACTGTGATACTGTGAAAAGACTTCCCACTGTGGTACAGCCCCTGATTACTACCCACTATTGAGCTTTCAGGTGGAAAGTGATGAGGTAGCCACAAGAAGCCCTAGGGCAACAAAGAGACACTTCAGGGACGTGGGGTGACTGCTGAAGGGATTAGGAGCACAAGTTGTTTTTTCCTCTGTGCCTCCAGTTGCATGGAATGATGAAGGCAGAAGCAGGAAGAGCCTGGTTCATGAGTGGTGTCACTGTCAGGACTTTGCCTTCTTCAACCCCAGGTTATTTTACAAGACACTGGCCTGCTTGCAACAGGTAGGGAGTGCCTGTCTCAATAAAGGAAAAGGATCCTGGGGCAAGAGCTAGCAGGGCTCATCAACAGGGCTTTAAATTAGAGCTGAAGGTGCTTGCTAGAGAGAAGCCTGGAAATGGTGTGCTGATACCTGTGGGACAATGTGCTAGTAAGGTTTGGGAGATGGCCACCTCAGTGCAATTGAAGGATAGTGACCCATGTGTCACCAAAGAGACAGGAGCTGATAGACTGGTCACTACGAAAGTGTCCACAAACATCCTGGGTCACTAGGGTCACTATCCCTGCAAAGGTGGCCAATGCCACTGCACACAGCATGGGTAACAAGCAGGTGGAACTTGAAGGCATTGTGTTGCTGTTACCAAAAATCTTGGATTCAAACTCTCTAAGACCAGTTTGAAGGTTTTAGGGAGCAAAAGGCATTTATTGACAGATGGATGCAAAAGCAAATAATTTCACAAAGCCCATACCAAACAGGGTTTGTATATGGCCTTATAAAACACACAGCAATGTGTATTCATTGCTTTTCTGAGATATCATTAACATATTCATCAGTTTTCTGGGAACTCAATCTATGCAAATGTCTCTTCCACATGCACACTCCTGTTCTCTGGTGAATTTTGGGGAAGGGCTTGTGGTGAGTTGAAATTACCCCCCAACTAATTTGGAGAACTCCCCCCAAAATAAATCGACAGACTAGCTCAGATTGGGATGGAAGCAAATGAAGCTGTAGTTACAAGCTAACTAAAATCTAGAGATGTGAAATGCAATGAATCTGTAGAAAATATACAATATGTATACAATATATTTACAATTTATAAACAACACAGGAACTCCTTAGACCCCACTGGACAGATACAGGGGACCTGTTCACCTCCTCCCACACTCCCTATCTCCTTCCTGTGTTAACTCACACAGTAGATAAAACAGAGATAACCCTGGCAAGGCCACGGAAGAGAGAGAGAGAAGTTGCAAGCAGAAGAGACAGAAGAAGAAAAGAAAGAACTGTTTATGCCTCTACTCTATATCCCCATTAGCAATCCAATGAATTATATACACATTATTATTTTTCTTTTTTATCCAATGGTAATTACTTCCAGTCTTTGCAGTCAGAGACTAGGCTAAAGTTCCCCCTTCAAACTGTAACAGGGCTTCAGAAGAGTTTCCCCTTTTCCTCTGGTGTCTGCTCTCTAGCTGACCCCAATGTTCACACATGCTCAAAGAGGCATGGATTCATTAGTGAAAGTCTGAATTGTTTAGAAGATTCTTTGTTCTTTCTTATCTTCAAGGATACTGCTTATTCACCAATTCATCACCTCCCTGTCTAAGGCCTACATTTTGGTGTCACCAAGATGGTCTCTCTTTCCAGCTGTGTTGTCTTAAAGAAACAAGTTAACAATTATGGTTTCTCTACTGTGCTCTGGTTATGTCATTAACCCATTTTATTTCATATTTAGCTATAAAAACTCTAGTTGTTTCATTAACCTATTTTATTTAATTTTCTACTTACACTGCAAGACAGCTATGACACAGCAGCCATCATGGAAGCACAGTGGAACAACTCACATGGCTGGAGTGCTGCAATTGATGGATTCCAACTCTTTAGAAGGGACAAGCAAGGAAGGAGAGGTAGTGGAGTGTCCCTCTATGTCAGAGAGGGATGTGATTGTCTAATGCTTAGTGATGGTGATGATAGGGTTGAATGTCTAAGGGAAAAATCAAGAGAAAGGCCAATAAAGTGGGAGTCTATTACAGACCATGCAATCAGGGTAGCACATGGGCTGATGAAGCACTCTACAAGCAGCTGCAATATGTTTCACAATTGCTACCTCTTGTTCTGGTGGGAGATTTTATCTTCCCAGATGTCTGCTGGGAATACAGTACTACAGAAAGGGAACCATGCTGGAAGTTCCTCAAGTGTTTATGAGATAATCCTTAGCACAGCTAGTGAAGGAGTCAACTAGGGAAAGAGCCCTACTGGCCCTGCTGTTCCTTAACAGGGGAAGGGCTGGATTGGTTGATGGGTTGGACGCGATGATCTTGAAGGTCTCTTCCAACCCTGGTGTATTGTATTGTAAAAAATAGACTTATGGGGGATGTAACAGGTGAAGGATTTTTGGGGAATAATGACCGTGAAATGACAAGGTTTTCAGTTCTCAGGGAAGTAAGGAGAGGGGTTAGCCAAATGGTCACCTTAGACTTCTGTAGCACAGATTTTGGCCTGTTTAGAAGACTGATTGACAGAATCCACAGTAAGTGCAGATCAGATCCAGGAACACCTTGTGAAGGTACACAAGTCCATGGGATCTGATGGCATAGGTCTATGAGTTGTGAAAAAACTGGCAGCTAAGATTGCTAGGTCACTAGCCATAACATTTGAGAAGTCATGGCAGTCTGGCAAAGTTCCCACAGATTGGAAAAGGGGAAACATAATCCTCGTTTGTAAAAAGGAGAGCAAAGAAAACCCAGGGAACTACAGACCAGCCAGTCTCACCTCTGTGCCAGGTAAGATCATGGAGCAGATCCTCTTGCTAACTGTGCTAAGGCACATGGAAAATCACAAGGTGCTTGGTGACAGCCATCATGGCTTCACAAAGGGCAAATTATGCCTGACAAATGTGGTGGCCTTCTGTGACACAGTTACAGCTCTGGTAGATATGGGAAGAGAACTGATGTCATCTGCCTGGACTTGTGCAAGGCATTTGATGCTGTCCCTCATGACATCCTTGTCTCTGAGATGGAGAGAGATGGACTTGATGGATGGACGACATGATGGATGAGGAACTGGTGGCTGGCTGGACAAAAAGGGTTGTGGTCAATCAATGTCCAGGTGGAGATCAGTGACAAGTGTATTTCCTCAGGGATCTGTGCTGGATCCAAGGCTGTTCACATCTTATCAGTGACAATATATTCTGCAACATTAAATACAATAAACAAATAAAGCAACTGATGTTTTAAACCTTCCCAGGGAATTTTTATCGTGTTTAAAATAAATGGCCCTACTCACAGCTGCAACGTGTTGATGGGTGTTCTTTGCAGGCAGCTCCCTGAATCATTTTTACTCAAGTCAGATGGTGGTATAGGATGGAAGGAAAAAAAATCCAAGAACCACATGTATTACAAAATGGGAACAAAACGTAGATTTTGGGGGAAGTTTTGTGGAAGATGAGCCCAGAAGGGTGGTAGGGAAAATATGATCTAGCTGAAACATCTAGTGCAGTACTTTCTGCCCCTTGTGGCCCCACTTCAGGAAATCTGGGCTCTATTAACATATTATGGATAGTGCTGGTATTACTTGGCTTGCTACCTCATGTTTCTTTAATAGAAGACTGATTTAATCAAGTGCATTAATCTGGAGCAAGATGCAGTAATACAACATGCCTGGAGGAAGAAATTAGAGAAACTTGGCTCTGCTTCATCCTGTCCATTCTGCCTTATCTCTTGAGTTTTATAAAGTGGCTCTAGTTTCTGCTGTCCCTAAAAAACCCAGGCTCTCTCTGCTTCCTGATAAAAAAAAAAAAAGCTGCTCTTTTGAGGTAAAAGCTTCCTTAGTCTCCTCTACCCACTTCCGTATACGGAGAACCACTGTGCTGAATCACTTCCAATCACCAAGTGCCACTTTAATCTTGTTTACTACTGCTCCACTCCCTCTTCTCCCATTTCTTCACACTTCAAGATATCTTCCTTTATTTCTTTCTTCCTTTTGTTCCTGTAACTGTGATGTTTCAATCACATTTGGCATTGGCAAAGGCATGGTGTCCATACCTATTGCTGAGGATGGCCCTGATGTGACAAGGATGCTGGACTGAAGATGCCCTGTGCACAGCACATCTGATTGCACATTCCTGCGTGTCCTGGGTTTGGTATGGACAGGGTTAATTTCGTTCACAAGCAGTTGGGAAAGGCCACAACCAGGACAGCCGTCTGAGCCAGCCAGTGGGGGATTCCATACCATAAACGTCATGGTTGCTGTACAGGGGACCTGCCCTTAGGGGTGTGGTATGCCTGGAACTTTTGGGGTGATTATGTCATATTTTATTCGTTTTTATATATGATTGTTATTCCTGTTGTTCCTTTGTTCTTTGTGTTCTATTAAACTGTCCTTTTCTCACCCTGCATTTTTCCTTTTTAATTTTGCTCCAAGTTTTTCCTTCACATCCTACTGGGGAGGAAGGGTGGAGGAGGGTTGTGTGGGACTCGACTGCAGCTGGGTCTAAAAGTGCACTTCAAGTCCTCTAGTAACAAAAGATCACAGTGCTCGGACTTCTAGGATCTCTCTTTGCAGCTTGCAAATTGCATCAAGCAGTTTCATCAGCACACATGCCACATACATATCCTATGTAGGGTGCCTGGTTGCACCTGCCTCACCATCAAGTTATGAAACTTTCTAGATGGGTGAGGGTCTGGGCACTTGGGGGTCTAGTTGCATCTTGCAAGAGTCCTGTTGTCTTGTACCTTCCATGGCATCTTGCCATGCAAGGCTTTGTATCTCAGGCAGTTATGTAACCAAACCAAAAGTTTGAGTTAGTAATGAATTATCAATGTGCTCATGTAAGGAAATGTTCTGTCACTGGAGGTTAACGTTCACAATTGAGACAGAGGAGTCCCATCAAACTTTATTCAAATAAAGGGAGAGTCCACCAGGCAGATCCCTGTGGGATCTCTCAAATTGCTGGAGGTCACAGCCTGCTTTTATCCTAAATTCCTGGATTCAAGTATCCCTCTTCCTTTCCCCAATTGGGTAAGGTACTCAGAATGAACAAATTTCCCAGCCCACCTCCTGCATGTTCTTCCCTTACATGTACACCCCCTGCATCATACATCCCAAGTTCATTAAGATGAGGCTTTACACCTCCCTGGGCTGAGAAGTTAATATTCAGTAGCATATTAAACCTGTGCACTATCCCAGAAGTCCAAGAGTTCAGGTTGTGTCCAGATATTCCTGGTCCCTGCTGCCTTTGAAGGATGTTTTGTTAATCCAGGGAAAGACACCTGTGGAGACATCAGTGATGAGGATGCAGGGAATCATTGTTATCTCCAGTTTGGTCCAGCAGCATTTTTATTTGTAAAGACACACTCTACCTTAATCCCATCACTAATCAAAATATCATTAATATTAGCTTTGCTTTTTTTCCTTCTTTTTTTTTTCCAAACACATGTATAACCATACTCCACTACTGTAATGCGAGCAGTATCCAAGCGCTTTGTAACACACTGATGGTATAGCCTGACACATTTTATGGCTTAGTATGCCAACCATGGAATCAGCAAAGGGGCAAAGATGAGTGCACATGCAGAAGGAAGGTTTTCAAGCAGCTAAATGTTACCTATCAGAAGATAAGCACAAGGAACTGTAAATAAGAAACATCCAGAATGCACAGAAGCAAAACCAAACTCAATATAAATAGTATAAGGAACAGAAGAGCCCTCTGTCCCATTTTGGGAGGACAGTAACATGAAAACATCAGGCATTGTGAAGGAAAATCAAAAGAGATAAGACAAGCTAAATTAAGTCCTGACCTCTCTCTTGGGTCTCATCACCTTCTCCTCTGTGACTGCAAGCCACTGAGGTCTGTACCCAGCCATGTTAAAGAGATGTCATCAGCTCCAAAGTACTTGACACTTATAGACCTCCTGCAGGGTGGGAAATGGATAGGATGATGAACATTGTGTAAGAATTAATCAATAGCAAGAACTGTGCTGCTAAGGAATAAATCTTTGGTTTCTCAACTGATAGATAAATACATGTGTATTCAGGCATCAATCCTGGTTTGAATTGTTTGGTTTGACTGCATGCCTGCCTTTGAAAGGTCTTCATGACTCTCCCCTTTGGAGATCACTGCAGGACACATTCTCAGAAAAGTCTGGGAAACCTGACAGCCTTCACTGGGTTTTCTCTGGCAGTAAGGCAACACAGAGGAAAAGAAGTAGTGACAGGTGCAGCTGTGGCCATCATTCATCCTCCCATTAGTCTGTTTTACCCTCACCAAGCAAGTTCTGAGGGGAAAAGTGGAGGGCTTGCTTAGGGGCTGCTGGTTTGGGAAGCATGAAGTATGCAAGGGGGAGAGGAAGGATTGCAAATGGGTGGTGCTTGTCAGTGCTGACAAGCCAACAGCACTCATGCTGGTGCTGCTTAAGTTTGCTGGTCCCCACAGGAGAGGCAGGGCTCTATGTCCCAGTCACCCAGGGAGAGGTGGCCTGTCCACCTGCAGCAGGAGAGTCTTCAGCTGGGGCAGGGGACACAGGGGCACTCCTCCCCAGACAGACCTTAGTCCCTCAGGTGATGGCCTCACAGGGGCAATGTCAATTTCAGCAGCAAGCCTGCAAAGGAGCTGAAAAGGCAATCAAAAACCTGCTCTGCTGATGGTCTCCTGGCTGTCCTGGACTCCCTTGTGTTGTTATAGTGCAGGCAGCTCCTGCACCCAAAGCAGCAGCCTGTCTATTTGGATGAGTAGCCCTTGTATGCCCACTGATTCTCTTCCCTGTCTCTGCCCTGTCCATCACTCTTTATAATCATGACCCTTGCTTGCCAACAGTGAGAGCAGGTGATGCTTCCTACCTGTTCCAACTTACTGCATCTATCTGCACCAAGAACAGAGAAAGTGCATGCCCTACAAAGTCCCATTGACCCTCTGGATGTGGCAGGGATGAGGGATGCTAGGCAGCTTGGGGAGATCATCCCCAAGCCTCTCCCAAAATGAGATCTATGATACCTTGCTTAGAGGAGGAAGACTTCAATAAATTTGATCAGGTTACAGATAAAAAAATGTTACAGCATAAGCATGCTTGTCTAAGTCTATCACTTTGAAACTCCACAGAAATTACAAGACCCTTGTGGTGGTTTTAGGCTATGCCTTTAAAATGTAGTTACAGATTTTGAGCAGAAAAGCAGAAAAATATAAATAAGTCACTACTGGGTGTAAAAAGGAAAACAGAAGATTATTCTAAACAAATTAATGGGTTAAATATCTAGAATAAGACAAGCTGTACCATAGCAATTCTTCCTTTTTATCTTCTCTACTGATCTCTGGCTGTTTTTGCTTCACCCCAGAGAGATATCATGCTTTGGCTGGCCTTGGCTATGCCTAACTTGTCTGCTCCTTTCTCTTGTCCCTTTTGTACAGCGAGGTAAGGGGGAGGCAGGGAGGAGAAGCTAGTAGCTTCCCCTGGTCCTTGGCCAGTGTGCTGGGTTGTACCCATCCTGGGAGGGGGAGGGTTGTGAGAGCCCTGCTCTCCCCAGGGATTAAGGAATCCTGATCCAGTGGACTTGATTCCTTGCTCCCTCCCCCCTATCCTGGCAGGGTCCCCCTGGGTCTAAGTTAGTGTGTTCCACTCCCCCTTCCTGTCCAGCAAGACTATAAAGGAGAGGGCATGGCGACCATTTTCTTTCTTTTGCTCCTGCCTTGCCTGTGGTCCAAAAGCTGCTGCTGGCTTCTTGGGTCTGCCACATGGTCAGCCCTGGTCTTCTCCCTGCTATATCCACGTTTCTCCAAAGGATGGCAATCCACATACATTGGGGAAAATACAAGGCCATCCAAATTTGTTTTTGTGTATTTTCCTATTCATTCTTGTTCCTTACCCTTGTGAACCCTTCCTGTTATTGTTTTATATATATATATATATACACACACACACACACACACACACACACACACACATATACAGAGAGAGAGAGAGGGGGAGGGAGAGAGAAATTACTTCTCTACTTCCAAACCAACTCCAAGTAGTTTCTTGGTAGATTTAACTCCTGCCTTTTGTCTTTACCAACCGCCCCTTTCCCCCCTTTTCTTCCCTCTTTCCCCCTATTCTTTCCTTTTTTCCCCCCATATCAGAAAAAGGAAGGGGGAGCAGGGGAGGAGTTCTCAGTCTTGCCACCATCTGAGCTCTTAAATTCCAGTTAAGGCTCAAACCACAACAGCCAGGGGGGCCCTTGTGATGTGCAGAAAATTCTTATTTTTAACAGAGTAACAGAGTCAATAAAGAACTCCCATTGTTAGCTGGAATGCTGAAATGCAGGAAAGGGGAGAGGAATAGACAGATAGCATTTGCATAGATAAGAAATAACAGGATTTTTCAGTGGTTTACTTCTGTTAGTCTTAGATAGATGATCTTTTGTATAGATAGAAGACATCTGGATATTATGTATACTTCTGTTGTTTATAGATAGATGACCTTTTGTATAGAAAGAGGGTATCTGGGCTTTTCTGTGAAATAGTTAACATGCCATTGTCATTTTGGATGGCCAACTTTTTGTATATAAGCCTGCACAAAACTCTCTGAAGACATACAAGTCTTTTGGAAATATCCAACTCATGTCCAGTGCTGCAATAGAAGCATAATACAAGAAACTTGCTGAGTCTCTTACCCTTCTCTAAGTCACCTGTGCTGTTTATTAATTGTAAATATCTGTATAATATTGTAAATACTGTGTATTTGTACATATTCATTGCATTCCATCGTAGAATGTAGATTTTGCTTGTACGTACAGCTTCATTTGCTTCTAAGTAAGTTAGTCTCGCAAAGTTAATGCTGGGAGGAAACTTCAACCCACCACAACCCTGTTGTACTTCTGTGGGCCAGACAGTGCTTCCCAAAGGCCTTTATTAAGTTAAGGGCATGGCTGTCTTCAGACAGCAGGAGTACAGCTACCTCCCGTGGCTGGAGGTGAGTACTGCTACTTGAACAACAATACCTGTTAAGTGGTACCCGCTGGGAAATTCATTCATTTTTAAAGATTTTTTTAAAAATCCAAATCTAAGACAAAAACCAACCAAACAAACCCATCAAAACAAAACCAACAGAAACAAACAAACAAATAAACAAACAAAATCCAACAAAACAACTAACCAAACCAACCCCAAATGGCCACAACTCTAGTCCATGCTGTACTACTCTGAGGTACAAAGGGAACCAGAGGACAAGGCAAAAAGGAGAAGTTTTGGTACAGCCTTTCCCCAGTCAGCACAGCTGGCTGTGGCAACAAGCTGTTATGGCTCAGTGTTGTCCAACTGATCTGTCCTGCAGGGAGGTGTGATCACATCAAATTTAGGAAAAAGTTTCACAGAACCTATTGAGTAATTGTAAACCTTTATGCAACCCTATTTTGTGAAAAAGCACCACAACTCAGGATTGAAAGCAGTCCTCTTGGAAAATTGCCTTTGAGGTCCAGGGGAAGTAGCTGCTGCAGGCTTTCTTTTACCACAAAGACCACACTGAAATGCTGAAACTGCCTGTAAAGTGGTGGGTTGAGATTTCCCCCCCAACAGTAACTTTGCCAGACCAACTCAGTTGGAAGCAAATGGAAGCTATATTTACAAGCAAAACTACACTCTGCAATGGAATGAAATGAATAGGTACAAAATATACAGTATTTACAATATTGTACACATATTTACAATTAGCAAACAACAGGAAAACCCCCCTGGACAAAAAGACCAGGAAGCCATTCCTCTGACCCCCACCCCCTGTCCAAAAGGGAGAAAGGAGTAGAGAGAAAGTAGTGGTTAGACTGAACCAAAATAATGCAGCCAAGGTCAGCAGAAGCAGGTTGATCTCTCCCAAGCGAAGCGAGCAGAGAAGAGAAGCTCCTGGAATGTTTTGGTACAAGCAGTCTTATGGCAGATATTTCTCCAATGGAATTGTTTAGAATTACCTTTAGTTTTCCTTTTTACACCCAATAGTGATTTATTTATTCATATTTTCCTACTTTTCTGCTCAAAATCTGTAACAAAATTTTAAAGGCATAGCCTAAAACTACCACACTACCAATAGGATGCAAAGACTTCAAGCATAAGTGATGCTGTATGTGGTACAACTTCACTCCTTCAGACTTTGCAGTGCTTTTAAATGAAAGACCAAGCTACCCTACTGCCCCTTTCTGTCTCCACAGGAGCCCTGCACTGACTGCTCTCATGCAAGGGACTGAACTAAGGTCTTGTGATAGAAAATTTCCCTGACTCTGCAAGGAACTGCAGCTTTTAATCACTGCTTGCAACCTGATTCTATGTACATACAAAGCTTTGCCAGGCTCCTTTCAGCAATTCCCTTCTGTTGCATACTACTAGGAGAAGACTGATATATCACCTGCCAAAGCCAAGGTCTCAAATTACTTAGAATTATTTAATCCAAAATGAAAAGAAAGACAGAGCTTTTGGGGTTTGGCAGGAATGCCCAGTTCTCAAACACACTGCTCTTCCAGGTTGCAATGCCTGGCAAGAAGACTGATGATTCTTGATGCTGGTGTCCCACTCAATGCAGTTTCTGATGCCATGCTCTGCCTTAGAGTCAGTGTTAGAGCAAGAAGATTCTTGAGCACTCGTGCTGGTCAGGCCCTAAAGCAGCCTTTGCTCTGCCTTGTACCAGGGCTCGTTTCAGACCATGCTACTGCACATGGCAGCAGGAGAAGGCACAGGCAGGCAGTCAGGGGCAGCCACAGGGGTTGTGGATGGTCTCAGGGGTACTCCTCTCCTGCCACTAAAGGTGCCTGTATTGTATTCACCCTCCCAGAATGAGCTCTTCCTTCCAAATCTGCAGCTCATTTCATGCTGTCCTCCACAAAATGGAGTCCCCAGATCTGTAAGATCACAGCTTTTTGGTGTTGAGACACCCCCTGGAGACTCCTCAGTCTGAGCCCAGTGGCAGACCAAATCTGGCACTGAGAGCATGTGCTTATGTCCCTATGAGGCAGCAAAGTGCTTTTGCATGTCTACAGGAAGATATAGGCATGGGATGTCAGGGTGGGTGCAAGCAGTCCAGGAGGGCAGGATCGTGCAGCTGGCCAGGCTGTGGGTGAGTTCAGTTGTTTGAGGGCCCTGAAGCAGAGTTTTGGGTAATGTAGGGACCCAGGTGATATTGATACCAGCAAACTGGCAAAGCAGCTGGCTCAGCAGAGCTTAGCAAAGCACAAGAATTTGAGCAAGCAAGAATTTGGACCAAACCAGGAAGTTTGCTGGTTCAGCAGGGTGTTCTGGTTTAAGGCTGGACAGATCCTCTATTGCCCTGAGAGGGGCAAAAGAATGACACTCACACAAATGGATTGGAAAGTGATGAAAAGTTTAAATGGAAAGCAATTGGTGCTTTACAGAAACTACAAAGCACAGTGGCAAAGATACCCCACTGCATGCATACTGAAACTTGGTGGGATGATTCCCATGACTGGAATGTAGGGATAGACGGGTATAAGCTTTTTAGGAAGGATAGGCAGGGAAGGAGAGGAGGAGGTGTTGCCCTCTATAGTTTCATAGTTTCTAGTTTTCAGTTAGGGTTGGAAGGGACCACAGGATCATCTAGTTCCAACCCCGCCTGCCATGGCAGGGACACTCTACCCTAGATCAGCTGGACAGAGCCTCGTCCAGCCTGGTCTTAACACCGCAAGGGACGGGGCCTCAACCACCTCCCTGGACAACAACCCATTCCAGGGCTTCACCACTCTCACGGTGAGAACTTCCTCCTCACATCTAGCCTTAATCTCCCCACCTTCAGCTTCATCCCTTCCCCCTAGTCCTATCACTCCCTGATAGTCTGAAAAGTCCCTCCCCGCCTTCTTGTAGGCCCCCTTCAGATACTGGAAGGCCACAATGAGGTCACCTCGGACCTTCTCTTCTCCAGGCTGAACGCCCCAACCCTTCATCCTGTCCTCATAGGAGAGGGCTCCAGCCCCTGATCATCCTCGTGGCCCTTCTCTGGACACCTCCAGCACCTCCAGATCCCTCTTGGAATAGGGGCTCCAGAACTGGACGCAGTACTCCAGGTGGGGTCTCACCAGAGCTGAGTAGAGGGGGAGAATCACCTCCCTTGACCTCTGGCCACACTTCTCCTGATGCAGCCCAGGATCTGATTGGCTTTCTGGCTGCAAGTGCACATTGAGAGCTCCTGTTGAGCTTCTCGTCCACCAGCACCCCCAAGTCTCTCTCCTCGGGCTGCTCCCCAGCCAGTCACTGCCCAGCCTGTATTTGTGCCTGGGATTTGCCTCGACCCAGATGCAGGACCCTGCACTTGGTCTTGTTGAAGCTCTGAGGTTGCCTGTGCCCACCTCTCCAGCCTGTCAAGTCCCTCTGATGGCATCCCTTCCCTCCATCGTGTCTGCTGCACCACACAGCTTGGTGTCATCAGCAACTTGCTGAGGTGCACTCAATGCCACTGTCCTGTCACCCACAAAATGTTGAACAAGACTGGTCCCAGACTGATCCCTGAGGGACTCCGCTTGTCACTGGCCTCCACTGGACATGGACCCATTGACAGCCACTCTTTGGTGCGGCCATCAAGCCAGTTCCTTATCCATCTGGTCTATCCATCTATGTCAAGAACCACTGGATCAGCAGAACTCACCTGGGAGGATGATGAGATGGTTGAAGTGTATGGTTTGAATTAAAGGCAAGACAGGGGAAGGAGATATTACTGTGGGGTGTCCTACAGGCCACCTGACCAGCAGAACCAGCAGATGAGCCCTCCACGGCAAATAGAAGCGGCTTCCAGTCACAAGCCCTGGTCCTCATGGGTGATTTCAACCACCCTGACATCTGCTGGAGG
>CM026897.1:72833907-72854429 GCA_015227895.2 Colaptes auratus | reverse complement strand
TTCTTCAAGTCTCTCCATATCTAGTGAAATTACTTTCTTGAACATAGAGAATACCAGTGTTCCACAGCCCTGCCAACCAGATTTTATATTAAAAAGAGATTTTAAGGAAATAATGGGGTATGCCTCCATAGATTAAAAACCTCAAATTCCATGTTCATGGAGTAATATTTCATTAATATTTCTTCCTACAGGTAATCATAGGAAGGAGTATGTTGGGAAGTCTTCACTGTAAAAAAGACTGAATGGCATGGAAGGGCTACTTGCTAATTGCATAAGTACTGTAATGCTTGTACTTATTGTATTACTACTAGTAGTAGTACTACTACTACTAGTAATGCTTATTGTAATCCTTCTACTCCTGTACTTAATGTGAATTGGGGAAATCTAAGTTGACTTTCAGTACCCCTTGATTTTTTGGTCATTTCCTTCTCCTGGCAACATTAAATCTGGAAGAGTACCATGCTCTTGGGCCTTAGGTTTGTGTTCTGGTCCCTGAATTTTTCATGACTTGGAAATACTGGTAGAACCAAGAATATTTTATTAGATTTAGTGGTCCATATTTTGTGTTTGAAAAACTCTTTCAACCTGGGTGGCAAATCGGGAATTCCAGGTGCTTTATCAATAACCCCTATTTTCCATGTGTTGTTCAGTTTATCTAGTGCACCTGTGCAGGACTTTCTCTGATTCTGGGAGAAGTGAAGTGCAGCCTCACCTCATCTGGGAACACAGTGCTCATACTTGAATGCAATGTCTTCCTCTTGAACAGTGTGTACAGAAAGCATGCATCTAAGAGAAACTCATCTGTAACTTAGCTGATCACATCACCAACTTTCCTCTTTTCCTTTGAATCACATTAAATATTTTGGATTTTAAAATGTTTTAATTTTACTTAACAGAGTTAAAATACCTCCATGTTCTGCGTCCCAACATGTGCTTAAAAAGTACAACTATTCTTGCATGAGGCAGTCATGACATTTGCACCTGGATTTCTGAGCAACAGCTCAGGAGTGCTTAGCTTGGGCTGTTTGGCGCTGCTCGTATTGTCAAACCATATAGGAAGCCTCCTGCAGTTTTGTACAAGCACTTTTACAAACAAAGTTTGATGTGTGATGTGAGCAGCTGTTTAATGGCTCACTCTTGAAATACATGACACTGAGCTCTTAAATTGGCACAAGGAAGATTATTTTATTGCTGCCTTTATGCCTTGTCCCTTGGACTTACATTAGGAAACCATGAGTTCAGAGACTCATTGCTGCTTCTTGCTGCTGGGGATGGGATTCAGCTCATCTAGTGTTGCCTGCATGAGATGGATACCTTGTCTGAACTTGCTGTATACACTGCCACTATCCTCATCAACAGAAAGGCACTTCTCTGATAGTCTTAAGTTGTCCTATGTCACTCTCACAAGAGGTGAGTCATCCTTTGGAAGTGCTCCCTTTCTCTGCTACCTGGAATCAGGGGAGGAAGAGCTAATCCCCTTACTCTTTGCCTTTACACATACCTCTCTGTGTTAAAGGTGAGAGATGGAAACTAAGTCAGCACATTCTATGCTGTCCTTCAAGTGACTAAGTTTATTCAATTACAGTGCTTAATTATAGTAATTCCTGTTCCCTGCTGCATCTGGTCTTCTTGCTGACATGAAATTCTCATTTAACTGTAGCTGAGGCTGAACCAGTGACAAGCAACAGATAACAGCAGGATTAAGTTATGTCCACATAATGACACATCAGCTGTACTTATCATAGAATCAGAGAATCAATAAGGTTGGAAAAGACATGAGAGATCATCAAGTCCAACCTGTCAACCAAGACCTCATGACTACTAAACCATGGCACCAAGTGCCATGTCCAGTCCCCTCTTGAACAACTCCAGGGATGGTGACTCCACCACCTCCCTGGGCAGCACATTCCAATGGCTAACAACTCTCTGCAAAGAACTTTCTCCTCACCTCAAGCCTAAACTTCTCCTGGCACTGCTTGAGACTGTGTCCTCTTGTTCTGGTGCTGGTTGCCTGGGAGAAGAGACCAACCCCCTCCTGGCTACAACCTCCCTTCCTAAATCCGTTCTGGCTAGACCTGAGCCCCTGGCCATCCTGGAAGTGCAGTGTGATTGCACTCAAGATGACCTGCTCCATAATCTTGCCTGGCACTGAGGTCAGGCTGACAGGCCTATAATTCCCTGGCTCTTCCAACTGGCCCTTCTTGTGGATGGGTACCACGTTGGCCAGCTTCCAGTCTTCTGGTACCTCTCCAGTGAGCCAGGACTGCTGAAAAATGATGGAGAGCGGCTTGGCCAGCTCATCTGCCAGCTCTCTCAGCACCCTAGGATGGATCCTATCCAGTCCCATGGACTTGTGGGGGTTCAAGCGGCTGAGAAGATCCCTAATAATCCCATCCTGGAACAGAGAAGAACTATGCTGCTCCCTGGCTCCTTCTGCCAGCTCTGCAGGCCAGCTGTCTGGAAGACATGCTGTGTTGCTAGCAAAAATTATAGGAGACTCCCTACTGAAGGGAGCAGAGGGCCCAATATGCAGACCAGACCCCTTTCATAGGGAGATCTGCTGCCTCCCTGGTGCCCAAGTAAAGGACATTATAGGCAAAATTCCCAACCTCCTGAGTCCTTCAGACTACTACCCCTGCTGGTCTTTCAGGTGGTAGTGACGATGCAACAACAAGAGGCTCGCAATCAATTAAAAGTGATTTCAGAACCTTGGGGCACCTGCTAAAGGGATCAGGAGCTCAGGTTGTGTTCTCTGCTATCCCTCTAATGTCAGCGATGGATGAGGGAACACTGAGGAAGAGCCAACAGGTCAATTCATGGCTCCGGGGCTGGTGCCATCGACAGGGATTTGGGTTCTACAATCATGGCTTGGTTTACAAGGCACCAGAGCTGCAAACAACTAATGGGGCACACTTGTCCCAGAGGGGGAAAAGGATCCTGGGGCAGGAATTGGCAGGGCTCATTGATAGGGCTTTAAACTAGATTTGGGGGAAGGGGGTAATAGTCTCCTGCTGGCCTGTGAGAAGCAGAGGGGCAGCTCACCAGAGGCAGTGGGATCGAGAGCTGCTAAGGGCTCTCAACTTGCTGCCCTGAGGCCAGACACAGATGACACACCAGGACACTCTGTGAAAACCAAGGGGAATTGGCACAAGAGGACGACAGGGCCAGCCCAGCTGAAGTGCTTCTATGCAAATGCACGCAGCTTGGGCAACAAACAGGATGAATTAATAGCCACCGTGCTGCTGGGAGGCCATGACATAGTGGGCATTACTGAAACTTGGTGGGATGATTCCCATGATTGGAATGTAGGGATAGATGGGTACAAGCTTTTTAGGAAGGATAGGCAGGGAAGGAGAGGAGGAGGTGTTGCCCTCTATGTCAAGAACCAGCTGGAGTCAGCAGAACTCCACCTGGGGAGGGATGATGAGATGGTTGAGAGTATATGGGTTAGAATTAAAGGCAAGACAGGGGAAGGAGATATTACTGTGGGGGTCTCCTACAGGCCACCTGACCAGCAGAACCAAGCAGATGAGGCCCTCTACAGGCAAATAGAAGCGGCTTCCAGGTCACAAGCCCTGGTCCTCATGGGTGATTTCAACCACCCTGACATCTGCTGGAGGGACAACACAGCAAGGCACCAGCAATCCAGGATGTTCCTGGACTGCATAGAAGACAACTTCCTCCTCCAAATGGTAGAGGAACCAACAAGAAAAGGTGCTCTGCTGGACCTTGTTCTCACCAACAGGGAAGGGCTGGTAACCAATGTGAGGCTCAGAGACTGCCTTGGCTGCAGTGACCATGAAGCAGTTGAATTTAATATCCTCAGGGCTATCAGGAGGACCTATTCTAAGCTTATGTCCCTAGACTTTAGGCGTGCAGACTTCGATCGCTTCAGGAGTCTGCTAGCCACAGTGTCATGGGACAAAGCCCTGGAGGGAAGAGGGACCCAGGACAGCTGGTCAGTATTCAAGGACCACCTCCTCTGTGTCCAGGAGCTATGTATACCAACAAAGAGAAAAACAGGGAAGAACGCTAGGAGGCCTGCCTGGATGAACAAGGAGCTCCTGGACACACTATTACTAAAAAGAAACTCTACAGGCAGTGGAGGGAAGGACAGATAGAACAGGGGGTATATAAGGAAGCTGCCCGAGCAGCAAGAGGCCTGGTTAGGAAAGCCAAAGCAGAGTTTGAATTGAATCTAGCCAGGGAGGTCAAAGGGAGCACTAAGAATTTCTACAGGTATATTAATGGCAAGAAGATGAGTAGGGAAGGTGTGGCCCCCTCAGAAAGGAAACTGGTGAATTGGTCACAAGGATGTGGAAAAGCTGAGGTACTCAATAACTTCTTTACCTCAGTCTTCACTGCAAGGGCCTCCAGCCACACTCCTGGAGTCATGGCAGATGATGCCAGGGATGGGGAGGAAGAACTGCCCTTCGTAAGTGAAGCTCAGGTTCGTGATCACCTGAAGAACCTGAAAGTGTTCAAGTCCATGGACCCGACGGGATACACCCACGGGTGCTGAGAGAACTGGCAGATGAGGTTGCTAAGCCCCTCTCTATTATATTCCAAAAGTCATGGCAGACTGGGGAAGTCCCCACAGATTGGAAAAGGGCAAATATTGCTCCCATTTTCAAAAAGGGTAAGAAGGAGGAACCAGGGAACTACAGGCCGGTCAGTCTCACCTCTGTGCCCGGAAAGATCATGGAGCAGATCCTCCTGGAGGCACTACTGACTCAGAAGAGTAGTGAAGAGGTGATTGGGAGCAGTCAGCATGGCTTTGCCAAGGGCAAATCCTGCCTGACAACCTGGTGGCCTTCTATGAACAGGTGACAGCATTAATAGATGAGGGGCGAGCAACTGATGTCGTTTACCTGGACCTGAGCAAAGCCTTTGACACTGTCCCACACCACATCCTGGTCTCCAAGCTGGTGACACACGGGTTTGATGGATGGACCACCAGATGGATAAGGAACTGGCTTGATGGCCGCACCCAAAGAGTGGCTGTCAATGGGTCCATGTCCCAGTGGAGGCCAGTGACAAGCGGAGTCCCTCAGGGATCAGTCCTGGGACCAGTCTTGTTCAACATCTTTGTGGGTGACATGGACAGTGGCATTGAGTGCACCCTCAGCAAGTTTGCTGATGACACCAAGCTGTGTGGTGCAGCAGACACGCTGGAGGGAAGGGATGCCATCCAGAGGGACCTTGACAGGCTGGAGAGGTGGGCACAGGCCAACCTCATGAGCTTCAACAAGACCAAGTGCAGGGTCCTGCATCTGGGTCGAGGCAATCCCAGGCACAAATACAGGCTGGGCAGTGACTGGCTGGGGAGCAGCCCAGAGGAGAGAGACTTGGGGGTGCTGGTGGACGAGAAGCTCAACATGAGCTCTCAATGTGCACTTGCAGCCCGGAAAGCCAATCAGATCCTGGGCTGCATCAGGAGAAGTGTGGCCAGCAGGTCAAGGGAGGTGATTCTCCCCCTCTACTCAGCTCTGGTGAGACCCCACCTGGAGTACTGCGTCCAGTTCTGGAGCCCCTATTACAAGAGGGATCTGGAGGTGCTGGAGCGTGTCCAGAGAAGGGCCACGAGGATGATCAGAGGGCTGGAGCACCTCTCCTATGAGGACAGACTGAAGGAGTTGGGGCTGTTCAGCCTGGAGAAGAGAAGGCTCCGAGGTGACCTCATTGTGGCCTTCCAGTATCTGAAGGGGGCCTACAAGAAGGCTGGGGAGGGACTTTTCAGACTATCAGGGAGTGATAGGACTAGGGGGAATGGGATGAAGCTGGAGGTGGGGAGATTCAGGCTAGATGTGAGGAGGAAGTTCTTCACCGTGAGAGTGGTGAAGCCCTGGAATGGGTTGTCCAGGGAGGTGGTTGAGGCCCCGTCCCTTGCGGTGTTTAAGACCAGGCTGGACGAGGCTCTGTCCAGCCTGATCTAGGGTAGAGTGTCCCTGCCCATGGCAGGGGGGTTGGAACTAGATGATCCTTGTGGTCCCTTCCAACCCTAACTGAAACTATGAAACTATGAAAATTGAGGCAAAGAAGGTGTTAAGCACCTCTGCCTTTTCTTCACCCTTTGTTACAACATTCCCCTCCGTGCCCACCAAGGAGTGGAGGTTGTCCTTGCCCTTCCTCTTGCTATTAATATATTTATAGAAGGACTTTTTGTTGTCCTTCACAGCAGAGGCCAGTCTGAGCTCCAAATGTGCTTTTGCCTTCCTAATTTTTTTCCTACATGACCTAGCAACTTCCCTAAACATTTCATGGGTTGCCTCCCCTTCCTTCCAAAGACGATACACCCTCTTTTTTCCCCTTAGTTCCTTTAGAAGTTGATTGACCATCCAGGCTGGCCATCTGCCCCGGCGGCTAATCTTCCGGCACGTTGGCACAGCCTGTTCCTGCACCTTCAAGAGTTCTTCCTTGAAGCAGCTCCAGCTCTCCTGGACCCCTTTATTTTTGAGGGCTGTTTCCCAGGAACCTTCTGAGTTAGTTCCTTGAGTAGCCTGAAGTCTGCCCTCTGGAAGTCCAGAGTGGAGGTCTTCTTGCTGCCCCTCTTAGCTTGACTGAACACTGAAAATTCAATGATCTCGTGGTCACTGGTGCCTAAACACCCTCCGACCACCACATCACCCACCAGCCCTTCCCTGTTGGTGAAGAGGAGGTCAAGCAGAGCCTTACCCCTGGTAGGTTCGCGCAGCACCTGGTATAAGAAGCTGTCCTCCATACACTCTAAGAACCTCTTAGATTGCCTCATCTCTGCTGTGTTGTGATCCCAGCAGATATCAGGCAGGTTGAATTCACCCATGAGAACAAGATCAGGCGATCTTGAGACAGCCTTCAGCTGCCTATAGAATGCTTCATCAACATCTTCCTCCTGGTTGGGTGGTCTATAACAGACTCCAACCAGGATGTCTGCCCTCCCGATCTTCCCTCTAATTCTCCCCCACAAACACTCAACCCGATCATCCCTGATGTCTAGCTCAACGGCATCAAGTGCCACCCCTCCACCCCTTCTTCCTTGCCTGTCTCTCCTGAAGAGCCTGTAGCCATCAATTGCAGTGCTCCAGTCATGTGAGTTGTCCCACCACGTTTCCGTGATGGCGACTACATCATATCTTTCCTGCTGCAACAAGGCTTCCAGCTCCTCATGTTTTGTTGCCCATACTTCGTGCATTAGTATACATGCACTTCAGCCGGCTGCTGGTTCGCCCCCCTGACTCCAGCTTACCACCCTCAGACTCCTGACTGGGGGACTGGTTTCAGCCCCTTCCCCCTTCGAAGCTAGTTTAAAGCCCTGTCAATGAGGCCTTCTAACCCTTCCAGAATCTTTTTCCCTTTGGGGGATAGGCCATTCTCGTGTACTGTGACTTTCCCCCTCCTCTGGGACAGATGTACTCCATCTGTACCAGCTGACCTGCTGCAGTAGAATTTTTTCAAGATTGAAAAACCCAAATTCTTCTGACTGCACCAGCCTCTAAGCCACTTGTTGACTACAGCTGCTGTCCTGTTCCTTCTTGTATTCCCTCCTGCATCTAAAGGTATAGACAAAAAAATTATTTGACCCCTGACCCCTCCACCAGATCCCCCAGGCCTTGAAGTCATTCTTGATAGCCCTGGAGTTCTGTTTGCAACATCATCATTCCCTAACTGCATAACTATTAAGGATAGTAGTCAGAGGGCTGCACCAGACTAGGCAGCCTTCTGGTAACATCTCTAACTTGAGCTCCTGGGAGACAACAAGTTCCCTGTGAGTAGGGTCTGCCGACATATGGGGCCTTCTGTTCCCCTTAGGAGGGAATCACCAATAACAATTACCCTCCTCTTCTTTTTAAGGGAGCAAGTCTTGATGCCAGGGGAAGGCTGCTTCACCTTGGGCTGCTTTACCTCAGGCTGCTTCACCTGGGCTCCTTCACCTTGGGCTCCTTCACCTTGGGCTCCTTCCCTCAGGAAAACCCCCCAGCTGGTGTGTCCTCCTGCATTAGGATCACCTCCCCCTCGACCTCCAGTGCCCCATACTTGTTTTCCACAGGCAGTGGGGAAGGTGAGGGGAGCCGAGGAGGTTTGAATTTGTGTCTTTTGAGAGGAACCTTCATCCATTCCCCTCTATTTTTTGGATAACCAGCCTCTGCAGGGGCCTGCTGAGCCTGGTTACTCAAGTTAGTCTCCCCTCTACAATCCCTGACATCTCTAAATCTAGTCACCTCATCCTTCAATCTGGCCACCAGGTTAAGCAGATAGTCGATCTGCTCACACCTGGTGCAGGAGTTGTCCCCACTACCCTGCATCTCAAGTGCCAGGCTCCAGCACTCTCTGCAGCCATATGCCTGGACACCCACCTCTTGCTTATGGCACATGCCTACCTGCTTGTATTCCCCCTCAGTCTGAGTCGAGACTGATTTTTTGAAGGAGCTCTTGCGGCGCATTACCACCATGCCTGCCCTGCCCGCCTGACCTGCTGGACAAGATTTAGAAAAAGTGCAGCGGCGCGTGCCGAGCGCGTGAACAGCCGGTGCTCCCGAGGCTGCTGGTCGCGGTGTGCTCCCGAGCAGGATTCCCGCCGGAACAGAGGCTGCCACGGGGTGCCGCCGGCTTTTAAAAGCACCGCCAGTGACGAGGAGAGCCCGAGCGCAGTCCCGAGCAGCAAGCCGTGAGAAACGGCTGTGCCGAATCCAGCCGAGTGCCGAGAGCCCGGGGGTGCCCTGCCGATCCCGTAGGATAACATCTTGCGATGTTATAAAAGAAATCCTCAAGCAGTCAAACAATGGCTAAAAGTGGGAGGCTGTCACTGTCTGTTGAGAAGAAATTTTGGAAGAGCAGATGAGACAGAGGCTGAGCTGGCATCAAAGCTAGAATACACTTAGAGTCATATTAAAAGTCAATCATCGCCAGATATGACCAGAAACCTGTCTGGATTCCGAAATATAATGGAAAAGCACAGAAGAGCATGTCCAGTGCTTGGAGATCAACTGATGCAAGTGACACTGAGGGCTGACTTATGTGTCAGGAGCATCAGTTTAGTAGGGATGAGTGCAATCAGAGCATCAGCAATGGGACCTTGTCTTAGCTTACAGACAGAAATTACCAGAATCTTATATAATAATAATAATAATAATAATAATAATAATTAATACAATACACCAGTTTGAAGAGACCTTCAAGTTCATCACGTCCAACCCATCAACCAATCTAACCCACCTAAATACAATACAGTACAATACAGTACAATACAACCCACTTAAACAACTGAAAAACTAAACCCTGGCACCAAGCACCCCCATCAAGCTCTTCTTGAACACCTCCAATGAAGGTGACTCCACCACTTCCACAGGCAGCTGATTCCAGTGGGCAATCACTCTCTCGTATAGACTTCTTCCTAAGATCCAGTCTAACCTGCCCTGGTGCAGCCTGAGACTGTGTCCTCTTGTTCTGGTACTGGCTGCCTGGGAGAAGAGACCAACCTCTGCCTGCTGCCTGGCTACAACCTCCCTTCAGGTAGTTGTAGAGAGCAATAAGGTCACCCCTGAGTCTCCTCCTCTCCAGGCTAAGCAACCCCAGCTCCCTCAGCCTCTCCTGATAGGGCTTGTCTTCCAAACCCCTCACCAACTTTGTTGCCCTTCTCTGGACACGCTCCAGTAAGACAACATCTCAACATCTTTCCTAAACTGAGGGGCCCAGAACTGGACACAGTACTCAAGGTGTGGCCTAACCAGTGCAGTGTACAGGGGCAGAATGACCTCCCTGCTCCTGCTGGCCACACTGTTTCTGATGCAGGCTAGGATGCCATTGGCCTTCTTGGCTGCCTGGGCACACTGCAGGCTCATGTTCAGCCTACAATCAACCAGTAACCCCAGGTCCCTCTCTGCCTGGCCGCTCTCCAACCACTCTGACCCCAGCCTGTAGCACTGCATGGGGTTGTTGTGGCCAATGTGTAGAACCCGGCACTTGGATGTGTTCAATCTCATGCCGTTGGATTCTGCCCATCTGTCCAGCCTGTCGAGGTCCCTCGGCAAAGCCTCTCTGCCCTCCAGCAGATCAACTCCTGCCCCCAGCTTGGTGTCGTCCGCAAATTTACTGATGATGGACTCGATGCCCTCACCCAGATCATCAATAAAGATGTTGAAGAGCATGGGGCCCAGCACCGATCCCTGGGGCACACCACTAGTGACTGGCCGCCAGCCGGATGTGGCGCCATTCACCACCACTCTCTGGGCTCGGCCCTTCAGCCAGTTCCTAACCCAACGCAGTGTGCTCCCATCCAAGCCATGGGCTGCCAGCTTGGCCAGGAGTTTGCTGTGGGGGACAGTGTCAAAGGCCTTGCTGACGTCCAGGTAGACTACATCCACAGGCCTCCCCACATCAACCAGGTGGGTCACCTGATCATAGAAGGAGATCAGTTGTCAGGCAGGACCTGCCCTTCCTAAAGCCATGCTGGCTAGGCCTGATCCCTTGGCCATCCTGTAAGTGCTGCATGATCGCACTCAAGATGACCTGTTCCATAATCTTGCCTGGCACTGAGGTCAGGCTGACAGGCCTATAATTCCCTGGCTCATCCAACTGGCCCTTCTTGTGGATGGGCACCACTCTGGCCAGCTTCCAGTCTTCTGGGACCTCTCCAGTGAGCTAGGACTGCTGAAAAATGATGGAGAGCGGCTTGGCCAGCTCATCTGCCACTGTCCATTATGACAGGGAATTGCACAGAGCACTGTTACTGCAGGAAGATAGCATGTCTTTACACATTCCTGAACACACATGATCAGTGACCATTCACTACCTGACACTAATTTCAGTTCTTTCCCTTTCCCAAGGCCCATATTGTTTATGGTGGAGGGGATGCAATACTCCTCTGGGAACTGCCACCTGTCTTCTCAAACACCAGTCCTCACTTGTTCCCTTCCCTGGATCTAAAACAAAGGATGGGAGTCATTTCACACCAATCTTGTTTATACTTTCCATGTAGTCCCAGTCTAAAGTATGAATGGTAACCTCACTGAGTTGGATTTGCTTCTGGGTGTGCCTATATACCTGCTGACTACCAAGAGACAGAACATTTTCCCCGAATGAGCCCCATGATCTGACATGAAATAGTGACAGATACAATTTCCTTGTAGTTGTGGAAGCACAGTGAAAGAGGTGAGGGAGATGCAGCAGAAAAATCAAGGTGAAAAGCATGTCTTATCTCTCCCCTTAAAGTTATCAAGACCCTTAGATTCACACAATGTGGCATGTTATTCTTTTGGATGTGTGCTTGGAAGGTTTATTCAAATACAGGTGCAACTTTTCACTTGCCACCTTTCATTTCAGGTCTCTATTTCTCCTACCTTGCTTCCTTGGTTGGTCAGACCATAAACACTAACAGAGCTTGCCCTCTTCTGTGGTGTACTATAGTTGGTTCAGCATCTTTGGCTATGCACATAAAAAGTAAAAGTAAGTCTGTAACTAATAAATCACAGAATCAACCAGGTTGGAAAAGACCTCAGAGATCATCAAGTCCAACCTATTACCTAATACCCAACACCTCCTGACAACTACACCATAGCTCCAAGTGGCACATCCAATTCCTTCTTGAACACCTCCAGGGACACTGACTCCACTACCTCCCTGGGCAGCCCATTCCAATGGGCAATCACTCTCTCTGTGTAGAATTTCTTCCTAACATCCAGTCTGAACCTCCCCTGGCGCAGCTTGAGACTGTGTCCTCTTGTTCTGGTGCTGGTTGCCCTGGGAGAAGAGACCAACCCCTGCCTGTCTACAATCTCCCTTCAGGTAGTTGTAGAGAGCATTAAGGTCTCCCCTGAGCCTCCTCTTCTCCAGGCTAAGCAACCCCAGCTCCCTCAGCCTCTCCTCATAGGGCTTGTGCTTAAGGCCTCTCCCCAGCCTCGTTGCCCTTCTCTGGACACGTTCAAGAGTCTCAATGTCTTTCTTAAATTGAGGAGCCCAGAACTGGACACTGTACTGGAAGTGTGCCCTAACCAGCGTTGAGTACAGGGGCACAATAACTTCCGTGCTCCTGGTGGCCACACTATTTCTGATGCAGGCCAGGATGCCAGGATGTTGCAGTCAATGTACGCACTGTGAGCTCTTTGCATCCTGCACCAATTTCCTATACTGAAAAAGTTTCCTTATTAGGGTACAGCTGTCAGGGCAAAGCTGTATTCTTTGTTCATCATGGTAGAAGTACTGATGCTGCTTTAAACTGAGGCAAGCACTTGTAAAGACCTAATAGATAAAGGATAAATGTGTTCAGGTTGAGAGGCACCTCAGTCACATACCAGCTCCAAATGCAAAGAAGAAACTCTTGTCTGGATACTCTTCCAGCAGATGCTTCACCCTCCTGCCCATTCGTTCATTTCGCTTGTAGATGAGCTCCTGGCGGAAGTATCTGTCTATCTCTTGGGCAGTAACCAGTTCATGAGCTAGAAGTGTAGTATTAATGAAATTTGGGACCTAAGGAAGGGAAAAAAAAAAGGTCTTCATGAAATGGGAATTTATTTCATGACAGCCATTATGGACATGTATTTTGCTTCATCACTGAATGTGGCAATCACCTTGTCCCTCAAGGCACATCCAGTACAACAAAACCTGAAGAAAGCTAAAAAATTGCTCAGCAAACTTCTAATTACGCATAGTGCTTCATTTTTCTCAACAGGTAATTCCACAAGCCAGCCAGGTGATTTTTTTTTTCTCATGTAAAGTCATCAAATAATTTCAATTGGGCCAAACAATATATTCTAGATCCCGATTGCTTGGCTGAAGAAAATATCTCTAGCTATACACCTCTTCCTTAAATTGCCATAGGTATGACACAACTGCACTCATCTGCAAGAGTTTGACTGGTATCAAAGCCCTCAGAACAACTGTGCAGTTTGAACTGATTAACGAATCCATCCCCAAGGCTCACAAAAGAAAGAGAGATTTTGTCATTGAAAGAAAGTATTACTATGCCCAGCTCCCTTGTCCTCAAGGTACCTTTTCAAATATTAGCCTCCTCCCATGAGGACCTCCAAGGCAACTGTGGCTGCACAATACTCTGACCTTTTGTTAGTGGAGAGAAATATGGGACTGGAGTTGCAGCCATCCTGGATTCTTGACGTAACACTGGGCATTGCAGCTATGGGGACTGCTAAGGAGAGCGTCCTCAAGTGGTTGCTTTGTGGAAGCACAGCCACTAAGCCAGGTGCTTTCCTTTGCCAGGCTCAACAGATAAAGCTGTTTTGAAGCCACTCAGAGACTATTACCAATTGTATCAAAAAGGTTCTTAGACCACAGTGGGACATTGCAGGCAAGAACAGGGGTCAAATAGAATTTACAGAGAAGTTCTTAGGTGCTTAAAACCAGAAACTGATCCTGTTGCAGACTACTCAGCTGCACTGTGCCTTGCAGTGGAGCCTGACATGTAAGTAAAGGGTAGTTGCTCCTTGGGTGATGTGCATGCTTTGGCAAAAGCTGTTCTCCCCAAGGACCTCAGCAGAATAATGATGCAGTATCTGTATGCTCTTATAGTGCAGGCCTCCTTTGAGAAGCCCTTTGAAGATGAAGTGCACTGTGTAAAAGCAAAGCAGTGTTAACAACCAAGTTGCCTGCATCTGCAGGCTGGAGTGTGTACAGGACAGGAAGGTAACAACATGTGCACAAAGGTCAGTGCAAGAGAAGCAAGGGTTAGTATGACAGTGTTTGGAAATACCCTGCAGCACTGCACCAAAAGGCCATAGGAAAATGGTTATTCAGCAGGGAAAGCCCAGGTACCAACACAACCATTTGTTCAGCCCAGTAAAGCTAGAGCCTAGGTTCTCACTGATGTACCACATTGCCAGGCACAGACAAAAATAGAGAGGCCTGATGTCTCAGTCTGTGGGGAGCTAATCTAACAGACCAAACAGGCTCCCGATGGGCATTTTCTCCATGTTTAAAAATCAGAACATTGCATTCCACTCTGCTGCTTAGGAAACCATTTCCATAAACCACGACTCTGAGGGCTCAGAAGGTTTTCTTTTCCTTAGTATTTGTCTAAGCCTGTATTTTCTTTGTTTCAGTCCACTTCTCTTCTTTGGGCTGGGCCCACAGCACACAGTCATACTGAGAGTGAACATTAAAAAGCTTGAAACTTGCCCAGCCTCACACAAACATCCAAGTCACAAGTGCATTTCACTGTGCTGTTGTTGCTATTGCACAAAAGAGCATGCTGTGGCTTTCTGTTCATGCTAAATACCTAAGATAGCATCATTTCACAGGAAAATAAAGGATTAACTCATACAGCTTTGACACTAAAGCAAATATGGCACTTGTGAAAAGGCTATGTCAGGTGCACCTTTGCTGCTTGTGTGCAGCCAGACAAGGCTGAGGAGGTACAGAATCTTGGGACAGGAGGCACAGGAAAGCAGACATGCTAGAGAGCCAGCAGCATGTCTTTGGCCATCACCTGCAAAGACCCTGCCTGAGGAGAGACAAGCACGAGTGAGACAGAGGTTAGTGCTGTAGGGATATGTACGTAGTGCAAGGGCTACAGAGGCAAGACTCACTTGAGAAGTATCATGCTTGAAGATGATGGAGCTGAGGTTCCCACAGTTGTAATGCTTGACAAGGTCTTCTGTCGTATAGGGGATCTGGAAACTGCCTGCTCGGAGGCTCTCGTGCTGCAAGAGAGTCTGATTCAAAGCAAAGACCACCTGAGGGAGGGGGAGAGGGAGGAAAAGACAGAGTTCCCAGTGAGTTCTCATCTTGCCTCTTGCGAAGTACACAGACATACAGCCACTTGCTGAGGGCTCTCTGAAGCTGCTCCAGCTCCAAGTACCCCAGTCCACATGTCACCAACCCATGCTTCCACTAGGTCTACCTCAGGTTCCATGGGCTGGTTCATAGGGAACTGATTCACCACACATAACTTAGGAGGGTTTGCCCATTAAATGAATAATACAGAAGACAGAAAGGTGCAAACTTAAATAGGGCAAATCTTGCTGTCCTAAGTAACAGTTTGCCTGACCACTATAGAGTCCTAGGGCCTGACTGGTTTCTATCTCCACAGCTCCTCAGCCACCTACTTAAATTAAGCATGGCTTCTTCTTGTTTGCCCTTTCTTTCTCATCCACATTTCTACTCCCAGTGAACCTCTTCCATGACAGGCAAGAGAGAAGATCAGCAGAGGACACTCCAGGTGTTGCACACCTTCAGCACAGTATGGCTGTTCCAGGGTGCTGGCCTCAGGGCCTGGCCAGAGAGCTGCTGCTCCAGCTGCTTCTCACCTGGGGGAATGCATGCCACATGAGGATGACTGCCACTTAAAAGGCACAAGACAGCAGTTTGGATCCAAAACAGATGCCCTCTGTACCTCTCCCTCACTGCTTCACATGCTGCAGCAGGCAGCCACACAGCCCTGGAAAGGCAGGGAGTCAAGGAAGCACTTGGGTCAGAAACTCTCGGGCTAAGCATGGGATGTCAGTGGGCACACTAGTGGAGTGTAGAGCTGGCTACTTGTCCATACAGACAGCGGCTCTCCATCAGCATATAAGAATTAAAACACTGCCATCCCTCATGAACATAGCACTTACTCAAGCTACTGCTGGTTTGTACACCAAGACTGGACAAACATAACAAACTTTCCCACTACCTACTTGTAATGGGTTGAGGCAGACCCCCTCCCCACCACGGGCAGAAATAACAACTCGGACAAACAGGTTGCAAAAGTGATGGAAAGTTTAAATGGAAAGCAATGAGTGTTTACAGAGAGCCAGAAGCGCAGTGACTTAAGAAATCCCAAAACAGACCCAGAAACATCCCATCCCCACCTGAGGGTGCACCCAAGATCCCCAGGGCTCCTTCTTCCCCCCCCACTGCTATGCTAGTCTCAGCTGGCCAGATCTGAGACTGCCCATCCCCCCATGGCCTTGGGCCTAGCCAGGCCCATGGCCAGGAGACATCTCCCCCAGTTACTGGGTGACGGAGAGGAGAAGAAAGAGGAAGTGCCAGACCCTGCGCTGGATCTCATAGTGGTGCAGAGAATTATGGTATGAAATACCTAATTTCCTGTGTCCACCCCTCTGGGCTGGACTTCTGGACACAGGAAACACCCCCCCATAGCAGAGGGCACCCAGCCCAAACTGCTACACTACTGTCTTGCTCTTCCTTTCCTTCCTTCCTTCCTTCCTTCCTTTCTTCCTTCTTTCTTTCTCTTTCTTTCTTTCTTTCTTTCTTTCTTTCTCTTTTTCTTTCTTTCTTTCTTTCTTTCTTTCTTTCCTTTCTTTCTTTCTTTCTTTCTTTCTTTCTTTCTTTCTTTTCTTTCTTTCTTTTTCTTTCTTTCTTTTTCTTTCTTTCTTTTTTCTTTCTTTCTTTCTTTCTTTTCTTTCTTTTTCCTTTCTTTCTTTCTTGTCCTTTCCTCTTTCTTTCTTTATTTCTTTCTTCTTTTCTTTCTTCTTTCTTTCTTTTCTTTCTTTCTTTCTTTCTTTCTTCTTTTCTTTCTTTCTTTCTTTCTTTCTCTTTCTTTTTCTTTCTTTTTCCCTTCCTTCCTTCCTTCTCCTTCCTCCTTCCTTCCTTCCTTTCCTTCCTTCCTTCCTTTCCTTCTTCTCTTTCTTTTCTTTCTTGTCTTTCTTTCTTTCGTTCTTTCTTTCTTTCTTCTTTTCTTTCTTTTTTCTTTTTTCTTTCTTTCTTTCTTCTCTTTCTTCTTTCTGTTCTTCTTTCTTTCTTTCTTTTCTTCTTTCTTTCTTCTTTTCTTCTTTTCTTTCTTTCTTTCTTTCTTTCTTTCTTTCTTTCGTTCTTTCTTTCTTTCCTTCCTTCCTTCCTTTCTTCCTTCCGTCCTTCCTCCCTTCCTTTCCTTTCCTTCATTCCTTCCTTTTCATTCCTTCCTTCTCTCTTTCTTCCTTCCTTCCCTTCCTTCGTCTCCTTTCTTTCTTCTTTCTTTCTTTCTTTCTTTCTTTCGTTCTTTCTCTTTCTTTCCTTCCTTCCTTCTTCTCCTTCCTTCCTTCCTTCCTTCCTCCTTCCTTCCTTCCTTCCTTCCTTCTTCCTTCCTTCTTCTTCTCTTCTTTCTCTTTCTTTTTTTTTCTTTCTTTTTTTTCTTTCTTTCTTTCTTTTTCTTTCTTTTTCTTTTCCTTCTTTTCCCTTCCTTCCTTCCTTCCTTCCTTCCTTCCTTCCTTCCTCTTTCTCTTTCTTTCTTCTTTCTTTTCTTTCTTTCTTTCTTTCTTCTTTCTTTCTTTCTTTCTTTCTTCTTTCTTTTTTTCTTTCTTTCTCTTCTTCTTTCTCTTTCTTTATCTTTCTTTCTTTCTTCTTTCTTTCTTCTTTCTTTCTTTCTTTCTTTCTTTCTTCTTTCTTCTTTCTTCTTCTTCTCTCTTTCTTTCTCTCTTTCTCTCTTTCTTTCTATTTATTAGTATTATTTATTTCTAAAGGGATATTGCTGAGGTCTTGAAAAACATTTCAGAAGTTAGTTTTCAGAGGGCTATTTTTAAAACGGTTGCGACTCTGCAGTCAGATGAGGGCTGCATGTAATGAATTCCTCCTGGATATTTGCCTCAAACACAGGGACATAATTTAAAACATTTTTTTTTCTTCTTTAAACAATTGGTTTGATTCTAGCATAATTTAGAAATATAAAGAAGGTCAACCGTTCCAAATCTTTTGTTTCCACCAACAGAAGTAACATGATTCAGACTTGCAGCTAAAATTTTCTGAAGTTTAGGTGTGACAGTTTGGGCTGGGTGCCCCCTGCTGCAGCCACATAAGACACACCAATGGTGTCCGGGTGTCCAGCCCAGTGGGTGGACACGGGAAGCTGCATATTTCATCCCATAATGTCCTGCTCCCTATAAAACCACCAGCAAGGTCTTACACTTTCTCTTTCTTCCCTCACCACTCCTGTGGAGATGGTCCCTATGTGGTAATGGAGGGGGAGTCATCTTGCAGACTCTTAGGCCTGGCTAGGCCTAATGCCAAGAGGAGAAGGGGGAAGGGCAATCTCAGCTGAGATTAGCCTAACAATGGAGGGGGGGAAGAAAGAGCCCTGAGGGTTTTGGGGTATGCTCAGGTGGGGAGAGGGGAGTGTTGGGATGCTTCTGGGTATGCTTTGGGATCTCCTTTTGTCACTGTGCTTGTGGTTCTCTGTAAAATATTCACTGCTTTTCCATTTAAACTTTCCATCACTCCTGCAACCCGTTTGTTCGAGTCTTGTTTTTTTTCTGCCCCAGTGGGAGGCAAGGGAGGCTCTGCCTTCCAACCCACCACATTAGGTAACTTGGGACAATAAAGCAGTACATAAACAAATAAAGCATCAGGCATGCTGAGGCATTCAGAGCTGCATGCAGAGATGAAACTGCATACAGAGATGAGTTTCACAATTTATTTTTATAAGACACTGTTTCTCAAATTCAGTCATCTCCTAACTAACCCCTTTGCTATCCTGAAGAGTGCTTTTATACTCTGGAACTGAAGGTATCACCGAACCATGGAACTCACACAGGAGTAAGCACACTCTTAATGATTAAGTGAACCAAATCTTGGGATTACAGGACAGATGTGGAAACAAACAGGTGCAATTTGCCTTCCCCTAACGCAACAATCCATCTCCTACAGAAAGTTGCAGATCCCACCAAACTTGAAATCACACTGTCTCCACTACAGCTACAGCTGCCCATCTGGGTCCAAACCCCTGTAAGTTTCACTAAATATGTGAATGTATAATTTAGCTTCAGTTCTGGAAGGGCATTCCTGAATAGTAACATTCACTCCCATCTTATGTTTGAAAAAAAAAGGGCAGGATTCACTCTTTTTTGGTATAAACTACGCCTGATTAAAAGAATACCTGCAGGCTGACCCTCCAGAAAATTACATCACACTAACCAATAGCTACCTTGCATAGGACCTCTGTTTAATTTGGAAGTAAATTAAACAAAAGCAAGTAAAACCACTCTATGTCTGAACAAAAGTATGCATTACACTCTGAAGCCATTGATTCACATTTGATTGTCTTCACTCACCACACAGAGAAGCCTGAATGGTTATTAATGACCAGATGAGACTGACTGAGAAACAAGCCAAATCTATGCTGAAAATGAGGGATTTCTATAGCCAGGACTGCTAGGCCATGCCAGGAAATTCTTGTATGTACAATTGGTCCAGACAAAAGCACTTCCATGGGAATGGCTTCTTTTTGTAAGTTATTTTACTACCGCAGTAGCATCCACTTGATCAATTTACCATTGAAGTGATATGGCACTTTCTAGACTCTGCAGCCTCTGAAACAATGACTAGACAGTTTCTGTCCACAGAGTTGGAATAAAACCTGTGTCAGTCTCCTGATCTGCTCAGGTAGCTGTGTCTCAAATATAGAGCAAGCACATCAAAAAAGGGTTTCCAATCTTTACTGTTTGATTTTCACCTGAACACAAACCAGCTTCTGCACAGAAAACAGTAAGACATGAGAACAAAGCAATATTTGTCTGTCTGGTTTTACTTCCACAGCCTGCACTCTTGCTGCCCCTTGATCTGTATGCTGTCCTTTCCTCAACGCACATTGCTTCCCTCCTTCCCCTGCAGTGTGCCTTGGGTGAAACACATGCAGTCTCTCCTCATAACAGACCTGGCCACCACCGCAGCACACAGGTTTAGCCACACGAGCATCTTCTTTATTCATGCCCGCATGAAACTAGCACACAATGAACTTCCAACAATTAAATCTGTCTCAGGAGTATGGTCTAAAACTGCAGGGACCACCTGCTGGTGACACAACCCCTCTTGCATCCCTTCATACCTCTGACCTTACCACTGACGTGGCACAATGCCATCCTGTTGAGGCAGATTTGACATCTCTCCAATCTTTGCTAAGAGTACATCTTTCTGGTGTGGAGGTGGGAGAATTTACATTGAGCACATTAAGAAAACTCATGATGGCAGCAGCTGAAGGGCCTGCCTGCCCAGCTGGGACCTTTTATAATGATGTGGTTCAAACAACGAACAAGCTCACTGCCCAAGATTCTGACACTCCATTATGACCAAAACTGCCTGGGGACAGAGCACCCAGCAGGCTGCCACAGACCCCACAGCCCAAATGGCAGATTTGTGTGGCACTGCATGGGCTGCTTTTCATTGGCATGGAAGACTACAGCTAAGAATTTCCCATGACAAACATCTTTCTATATTTGGAGAACCCTACCCACCCTGTAGGCAGTGGTCACCTCCTCGCAACTGGTCCATCAGTTTGCATTTCTGCTCTCCGTGTTGAGACTGGTCCAGGATCAACATATCACTTGATATGCTCAGGAAAACCACATCTACCCATTCAGTTACACCATCAGAGAATGCCATCAGATTAGTCAATCATGACTTCCCCTTGGTAAATCCATGCTGACTACTCATGATCATCTTCTCTTCCAAGTGTCTAGAGATAACCTCCAGAATGAGCAGCTCCATCATTTTTCCAGGTATGGAGTTGAGGCTCACTGGTCTACAGTTTCCTGGAACCTCTTTCTTTCCCTTTTTAAAGTCTGCAGTGACATTGGCTTTCCTCCAGTCCTCAGGCACCTCTCTTGTCTGCCAGCATTTTGCAAAAA